>VXAX01003105.1:269417-284229 GCA_013399835.1 Leptocoma aspasia
AAAAAAAAAAGAAGGGGAAAAGCAAACATCTGAAATATATGGTTTTCTCCTGGGAAAATTTTAACTTGGCATAGTAGACCTGCACAGACGCTCTTTGGGTTCAGTGTTTCAGATCTCTATAGAAGATATCCACCTATGTTTTATAATTATATAGTGAAACACTAAATTAGCTAGATGGGCCTACTGCTGTACTGCATAACAATACCATTTACCTTTTTTCTGCAGTTTCAGGAGCCCTTTGTACATGTAACTTATCCTCTACAGCAGGAAACGAGAGAAATGACACAGCAAAGCACTGCTGGACCTTTATGGAGCCTACTGTGCACTGCAAACCAAATTGTTTTCGGTGTTATGTTTCAGAATCGCAACACCATAAACCCAGCACAACTCAGAGTATTTTAATAGAGAGCAATTTTTGTCTGAGCCGTGTCTGAGGTTTTCGTTAAGGCAACTCAACAGGACGGATGCTCTGATACAGTATATTACACTTCGGGAACACGACAACAGGATCTCTTCGGGAGCAGAAGAACAAAAGGCAATAAAGCAGCTTAACGCTGACCTAAATAATCCAATATATTCCTTCTTAAAAACTCTTGCCCTGCCATCTGGGGCGTTGATTCCCGACAGATTACCGAAACTTCCTTTTGTTTGGAAAGCCCCCGGCTGCAGGGCGAGCACGACCGGAGCGAAAGCAGCGGGCTGCGGCAGCGCACAGGGAGCCATCGGGGGCGCAGGGACGGCCGCTGGCATGGGCCACAGCACCAAAAAAATCCAACAAAAACCCGAGCAAAACCCCTGGCCGCTTGCCCCGCATCCTCAGGTGCCACCAGCTTATCCTGGGGGCCAGCAAGGGCCGAAGGAAGCTGGAGGCTCCGCCGCGGGGCCGGGCGTGGGCGGGTGCTGAGCCCCGCAGCCGCGGCGCGCTCATTTCCTGCGGCGGCGCCTCCTGCCAGCTCCAGCCGGGGGCTCTCCCGGAGCCCAGCCGCAGTTTCCGCACTCTCCGTCTCCTGCTTTTCAGTAGCAGAGCCCTCCCGGCTAATCCGAGCGCTGGGGAAGAGCTCTGAACTCCCGCAGCCCGGCAGCCCGGCGGGAGAGATGGATGGGGAGTCCTGGAGGTACAGCTGGTGCCAGTACCTCAGGTTAGCTGTGCTGTGCGTCCTGTTTCTGGGAAAGTCCTGCCCTGCTTGTTGGATTTACAGGAATTTAAATACGTGACATTGAAGCGCATGCTGCTTGTTTTGGGGAAGGGGAGGAAAGCAAGCAGTAAATGACATACCATAGGTGTGCCTGCATCCAGAAAATCACAGGAACCAGCCTCTGTTCTTTTTTTCTGAGGCAGTTTCTTCTAGAACTGATGCTGCTCTGCTGCATGTTTGTCTAGAAGTATCCCACTGTAAATGGGATACAATAAAACCTGGCAGGCTTTGGGGCTTAGCATAAAATGCTGTATCTCACCCCAAAATCAAAATATGCACAAGTTCCTACCAAGTGTAGCTGATGAGTTGTAATGTTAAAGAGATGTTACTACTTTTTCATGTGTAGCTTCCAGTATGTTAAAACTTTTAATTTTCTGAACACTGTCAATGCTTTAAAAATCTCTTGCAAAATATATATTTCAATAATCAAAATTTAAATCATCATTCTGTCCCCTAAGTCTAAGGTTTAATCAGAACTAAACCTGCATTTTTGCCTAGCAACACAAAAACCTTCTAGAGAAAAATTTACTCCTGAATATTTTCAGAACCTTATATAAATCCACATTTTAAAATATTTCCAGTGCAGCTGAGGTCTGAAGAGATCTAGCCCAGTTCCACATGTGAAGCAGTGGGGTGTCTATGCGTCTGTTGGTAGTCTGAATTGGAGCTAGCCCTGCATGTATAGACCATAGCTGAGATTGAACTTGAATTAAAATAAATGCCAGCTTGACTCCCTCCTATCCGAGTTGATCTTTCTACTCCTCGAAGCACACTTCAATAACCCTCTTGTTCTCTTCCTCCGAGTTCCCGTATGCTATTATTGTTCTTTTCTATACGTTCCCTTGATTACGGCCGTGCCCTCTGAGCCTGCCATCGCTGTGGCTGCTCCGCAATGCCTGCAATTACTGCTCCGTGGGCTGCCCGAGCCGCTAATGATGCTGTGCTGGCTGCTGGCGCTGCAGCGGGGCTGGCAGAGCAATGTAGGTCACAGCGGTGTCGGGATCGCTTTGGGGGCGCGGCGATGGTGCCGGGGGGGGGGCGGTTTGCATCGGGTTCACAACAGCCGATTCCCCTGGAGCCTCCTGGGCTTTCAAAAGGAGCAGATTCTTGTGTGTTTATGCTGTACCTTTTGATTTGCGCGGCACCCGCAGCTTCTGCTGAGATCTGCTCCCTCGGGGTCCTCGAGGTTGGTGTTTTCATGGACTCTCTCCAGATAAAAATTCATCTGCTTGTTCAAAGCATGCTATTCTGAGCTGGATGCTGTTTCCTGGTGAAAGAGCGTGCCCAATTAGTTCCTCCAATTTGCCAGCCAAAGCAGCCTTCCCTGCTTTCGGCATTATGTGGAAGCTGAGGGTGGATCCAGCAAGCACAAGACCAATCTTTTTTGTGCTGGTCAGCATCTTCACGTGTGCATTAGCCTATGTGCAAACAGTGAACCTCACAATGCTGAAATCACAGATAAAACTGGTACCTTCTATCACCACAGGCCGAAATTACTCTTGTAAAAATAGTAGAGAAATATTTCTGTGTTTCAGGTCATTAAAACCATGTTGCAGAAGTACAATATAGTAAATAACACCCCAGTGTTGTGGCACAGCAAATGCAAGCTTTGCTCTTGGAGGTCTCTAAGCAGCACCAAGTACAGGTGGGGAAGGAACAGACCATGGAAGAAGCATCAGGGCAAGATTTTATACTGTAAGTTATTTCCCACAAACAAGGGTGGGAAGGGAGAAGGAGCAGGGATGAGAAGTGTCTCAGCTTTGGTTTTTTTTTTGCACAGCCTATTAAAGACCAACGCCTCGTAAACTGGACTCGGTTTCACTTGGCTAAGCGGGGCATAAGCCCAAGAACAACATCTAAAGTAGGCCAGGACGAGGTCACAGCTGTGTGCTGGGGAAGACAGCACAAGCCCTGGCTCCCAAACACACCACACAGACACACATTCTCTCACAGGCTCCTGGCTTTGGAATCGAGCCCGGGGGTGCTTCGGGAAGCCACTGTAGGGAGTGTACCCCAGGCCACGCCTTGGTGGCAGGCAGGTCAAACTGCTTTGCAAGGAAGTGCTGCCATTCTCAGCCGATGAGCCCTCGGTGATCTGCCAGTGACTGAGGAAAACGCAGAGGAAAATGAAGAAACTCAGGCGTTTTGTTCAGTCCTACCTCTAAGAAGCAGTGGCTTCCACTTCCACTGAAAATAGGAAAAAAAGTTGAATACTGTGAGATACCTTGTATCTAGCAAGTATTTTCTCCCCTTCCCAGGAGAAGGCAGGGCTGGACGCCTTACAGCAGTTTTCCTCGCAGCTAATTAGCACGGTAATTGCGATGTGTTTAACACACACCCACTGTGAGAGGTCCCAGCCTGCACTGGTTGCTTGGCTTTCCCCTGGTCTAGTTGCAGTCTGTCAAGCCAGAAACCACATGCTCATGGTTCGTGCTCCAACGTGCAAGGCAGGGTCTGGTAGATGGTCTCTTGTGCTCTGAGAGTGTTATCCTCTCTGGGTTTGTGTGTGAGGTTGCTGTAGACGTGGGCTTTGCTGAGAAAAGTGGAATTTACTTTGAACTCTCTCAGTACTGTGTGGTCCTCCATCAGAGAGCGCTGCTAATGATGCAAACCTTGCCCACAGCCCTGATCTTTACAGGCTGGCCTCATGCACACACACGTGAACTGCTGATTCAGATGGATTTTTAATGAGGGCAGTAAATCCAAGAATGAAGGGAACTCTCTTGCTCAGCCTTGGCCAGCCTGCTGCTTTGTGAGACTTGGGGGCTATTGCAGAGTGTTGGTGTTGGACACAAAAGCACTCGGAGAATATCTCTGATCCCCAGGTGGGCATTTGAAAAGAGCAAACTCTGTGGCCATTTTGATACTGAGAGATATCCTTCAGTTAATAATATATTAATAGCACCAGCATGGGGCAACATTTCTCAACTCATGCCAGTGCTGTATCATCAGCTTGTTAGATGTACACAACAAATAAATCCTATTTTTCAGGTAGAATGTGCAAAAATAAGTTTACCTCTGTTTGTCTGCATCAAGTTGCACTTGAGGTGGCTTTCAGATGGCTTCCTCAAATAAGAGATACAAGAAATACATATATTGAGAGGGCAGTAGATGCAGGTTCAGAAATCATGTCATGAAGTCACCTAACTCTGGTTCTGCAGTCACTGAATTGTGTGGTTTTATCCAGTGATAAATATCCCTGGCAAGCTTTAGTGATGAAAGCTCTTTGAAGGGAGAGTTGCAAGAGCCACCGAAGCTGTTACAGATGGAGTTTGCTACTACAATTTCAATAGATAAAATGTAAAGGAAACTTTGTTTCCTGGAAAAAATAATTTATCAAGCTAGTGAAACAAAGCTTTTTTTTTTTTTTTTTTTGGTCCCGACAATTCCTGGGGTTGTCCAGATATCAGGACAAGTAAACTGTGGTGTAGCTCTTCTATCTTCTGTCTCTGTGAAAACTTTTCCAAGGGGCCTCAGAAAGCACAGGACAGGAAGAGCTGGCTGTGGCAGCAGGAAGATGGATCCTCCCCTAAATCCAGTGAGTGCCAGTTCAGAGCCAAAAACCCTGTAACAACCTGGTCCTGCAGGGGACAGCTGAGAGGTACAACTGTGAATGAAGGAGAGGGAAGAAACCAGGATAACTTGTGCATGCCTTTTCCTTCCATGCTGTGAACATTGTGTGGGCTGTTCATCCCTAAAACAAGCTGCCAGCCTGCAGCTGGCAATGTCACCAAGTCACCAAGGCAGGCCCTCAGTGTAGGCACATAAAGTAGACAGGTGAGGGGAGCTGTTGGGATCTGCCCAGTGACAGTCACAAACAAACCACAGCAGTTGAAATATGTATTCCACAATTATAGTAATTCCAGTGAGGCATGGGATAGCCCACAGCCTCAATGTCCTGTTGGATATGGATAATGCTCCCATGTTTCTTACCAGCATAGTACTCCAGCTTCCACCAACTTAGGTGGAAGTCTTATCCTCATTATCAAAACCAGATTCTTCTTAACTGATCTGTGTATTTGTTAATTTTACCCCTGCTATTTTAAAATTATTTTATTCTGTATCCTGTATACCAGAGAACAAACACAACCCAGATTAGGCTGTGCAGATTAGACTGCAAGGGTACCACATCTGTGAATAAAGTAGCTGTGTTTTGTGCAAAACATGTCTAATTCATTACAGAGCTTCTCCTCTCTGCCTTGTCCAGTTTTCCCCCCATCAGTATGGTCCTGCAGGAAACCACCCCCTGAGACCACAAGGTGAAGTGCAGAGGCAGCTCATCATGATCTTGGTGTCTGTGGTTTCTTTGAGAATGTCTCTGAAAGCTATTTCTACTGAGAGGTAACAGCTTGCATTTAAAAAAAGAAATCTCTAACTTGTGGGGATGGTCCCAAATCTAAGCCCCTCAGTACTTCAGGTTGGAAACTGCTCTGTATGGTTGAGGTGTCACTGCAGTAATGCTGCTCTGGGAAGGGCACAGCGCTGCTTCTTCCCTCCCTGCGCCCCTGCTGTGCCATGCAGCCCAGCACTCACACCCTGAGCACGAAATTTAGGGAGCAGGAATGGCTGAGGGTTTGTTTTGCTCCTCACATGAAGCTATACATATCCAGAGCACAACATCAAAGCTCAGCTCTGCTCCCCTGCCCCTAGCGTAGATGTTTGGCAAGTTTGGCTGCTTTGTAATGGGATAATGAGAGGTGTGAGGAAATATGCAAACAAGTAACGAAAGAAACCAAACAGATTAAAATCAGAGCTTGAAGTGCTTTCTTTTCTTTTCTTTCTTTCTTCTCTTTTTTTACTTTTTTCTTTCTTTTTTCCTTTCTGGTTTTTTTCCTTCTTTTTTTAACCCCCTGTCTTTTCGTGTTTTGTTTCAAATTTGCACTGTGCCATGCTCTCAAACAAGGTAATTTGCAGGAGCTTAGGAGAAATCGCTGTGACAGGCAGCATGGCTGAAGACTGTATCTCAGAATTGCCCTCCCTAAAGCAGCTGCTCAGGATGCCAGGGATACAATACTTTTCCTGTCTGAGAAATGAAACAATAAGGCTCAAACACATGGCTTCTGGAAACACTTACAGGCAAACTTCTTACACAATGAATGTGCTGAAACTATAAACTAGATTTTAAGAGGGTTGAGCAGATTTCAAGTAAAAAGTACTTTCAGGAATTTCAGAGAAGGCTCATAGCTGTCTTTACCATATAAATTTTGTATTATAAAATTTAAAAAGTGTTTATATTGCACACACAGACACACACACACACACATATATATATATATAACATTGGGGGTTTTGTATTATAAATCACATTCTGCATAGCTGCATAGTTATGAATTCTATAGCAGTAATATATTGTGGATTATTTGCAATATATAGCCTATGTAATGATATAAATTTGCAGTTACAGATTTCTTATGTATTTATAAACAGTTTCTTGCATGTTTATAAGCCTGTAAGCTCTGATTTAACTATTGAGTTATAGACAACTTATCTCCAGTATGACTCCATTCCTCCCATGCCCTTGGGAGCTGTGACACTTTGTTTGTCTGCACATGAACAGTTCTGGCAGTAGCTGTTTTTTTGCAGCCAAAACAGCTCTACCATACTAATAAAAATAAGGCAGAAGAAAGAGGATGAGTAGGCATAAGTCACTAAAGACTAGCAGGGCTCTCATTTTGCAAAGGGAAGTCAGTGGAAATCTTTGGTGCTGACTTATGGACGCCTGGGGAGCATGGAGGGAAGCAAAGCAGAAACTGGGCTCCCTTTGGTCTTAAAAGTGATGATTTTAAATCCTTATCTACACCCCTGCAAGGAAAGGAAAGTTTAGACCAGTACAATTAACGAGCAAAGCAACTGAATACATACGAAGTGGCCAAACAAGTTGTAGTTCATGTTTTTTTCAGTTTTCTGAGAGGCTGTATACAGTAACCAGGAATAGACTGCGGTGTGGAGAGGCATTGATGCTTTGAAAAAAGGAAATTCCCCTCTCCCAGTGAAGGAAACGTGCTGCACCTCAGAAAGCTCAAGAAGTGCTTGGCTGCTGTGTGCAGGAAGAGAAAAGCATTTCATTTTGAACTTGAAAGCAAAACTGGGTTTCAGCTGAACAGCAGAGCAGCAGTGTCACTGGCAAAGTTTGCAGTTTGGGTGACCTGCACAGTTCCTTCACTGAAATGTAAACATGTAGGGAAGAAAGGATATACAGAAAGGCTTTTCCCTTTGAAGGAATGGGAGAAGCCTCCCCAGATTTTGTGCATTTATGAAATAGACCTTTTTGAAGTGAGGGCTGCAGGGGAAAGGGGGAACTGTGAGAGATGCTGGATCAATAGCTGTCTACAAACTGGCTTTAGTGGTCTGCATATTATGGTGTTTCTGAAAAACATATTTTCAAGCCAAGTGATGCTGATTTATGCACAAACTACTCCCCCCNCTGTAAAACACCAGCTTTGAAGCAGGGCTTGAGAATGCAGTGATGATCTCCCGATTTCTGTTTAGTCTTGTCTGCTGCAGCCTGTAAAAGCAGCCCTGGCTTTTTTGGCCATCAGGAGCTGCTCTATAATTCTGCCTGGATTTTATCTTTTTCTCCCTCCTTCAGATGAAACCTCACGCAGTGCCTCAGTGCCAAAGTGGCAGAGGAAGATGGGGTGGCTGCTGCACCTCCACAGAGCCTGAACTCAGCCAGTCCAGGAAATGGCTTTGCAGCCACCACAGCTTCACCAGAGGCTGGTGCAATGCCGGCAGAGGTTGTAACTGGGGGAAATGTGCTCTGAGAAATGTCATTATATATAGCAGAGAGGAAGGGAACAGAGAAGTAACCAAGCGAGCCAGGTACCCTTTCGATTGTGGTTGCTTTTCAGCCCTGCTTGCCCAATCGCCTTTGCACCACGAGGCCCTCCTGCCATGTGCCTTTGCCAGGGCTGTGTGAGACAAGGAACACCAGGAATAACCTCTGAGCCACACAGCAGTGGATTTTTGTTCACGAAACAAGTGAGAAAAAGGGTAAATAACTCCAGTGCAGCACGATGTTATGCACAGTTAAGATCCACAGGTGTTCCAGCAGGTGGACTTGGGCACCACCACGGGCCTGGCTGTTGTAGCAGGAGGGATCCATCCAGACCAGGTCAGCCAGAGCCATTTTGAAGGGAAAGTACAATTTAAAGTAAAAGGGGGTGAGTCATGTTGCCTGTTGGCATAAATGCGAAGTACTTAGGAGCAGGAAGTGTCTTTGTTTTTGTGCAGGGGAGTGTGCTCAGGTCAGGTTATCACTGAGGTGCATTTCTGGCTAGCAAAACAAGGGCTTGCTCCAGCAGCATGACCATCCTACCTGGCAGGGGGAAACAATTTCATGTGGTTTAGTACCAGGTACCAAAGATTTTGCTTTTTGTTTTTAACACTGTATTTAACAACGCTGAATCTTAAACCAGCATCCTGCCACCTACTGCTCATGAAAATGCCAGATGCAGTGTGTGCACAGCAGTCTCATTTTGGCCTCAAAAACCTCATCAAAGATCTCTGGGACTGGTGGACTGGTCAGCTCTGCACAGGCTGGGAAAAATATCCTGTGAGCCATCTGAATTGCCCTACTGGGACTCTCAGTCAGTGTAACGATGTCTGCAGCACAGCCAACCTTCTTGGAGAACAAAGTGCAGTTTCCTTTTGTGTGCTGAACAAACAAATGTTGTGTGGGAATTGGTCCTAACAGAAATCTTTTTTTTTTTTAATATCCAAGTCACTTTTTTTTTTCTCCACAATACTGACCCTTGGGAAAGCCTGTGACTGGTTTGTGAAACTCAAAAACTACAGAGTTTTTTACATGGTGGGAACAGACAACTATTGCAATAACATCAGGGACGGTTCTGCAGATAAAATTAAGCACAGAAGTGTCTGGAAACCAGCAGTCTGCCTAGTGCCAGAATTCATTATGAATTTGGTGTTTAGTATAGCTTAGGTTAGGAATCATCCTAACTATCCTTTCTCCTTTAATTAAATGAGAGGTCTGCCATTAGGCTCTGCTTGCCATAACTCATGTTTTGGGCTGAGCTCATCCTGCCTGGTAAATGGGAACACTGGAGAGAAGCAGGGGAGAGAGACCATGAGAAGACTCCAAAGTATCTATCTTTGCTGCTTATCTGTCTCCAGGTACTGGCTCACTGAAAGTTTTCACATTGACAGTGTCTTTCAGCAATTCTGTTCCAGCTGTTGGATCCTCAGTGCTTAACCAAGAATCTGGACACAAATTTGTTGTTGTGCTATAAATGGTCCACATATAAAGCCATGGCCAGAGTATACAGACTGTAAAATGTAGGGAAGGAAGGTCAGAGAGATTTGTGGAGATGAGGGATGTGTAGGCTTGCACATGCAAATTCTACCCTGAAGCATCTTGATTAATTTACTGAAATTGCTTCTAACAAAACTAAGTCTATGTGGATATTTTTTGAAACAAGGATTTTAAATGTTAAGCAATGATCAAGGATCACACACATATTGAAGCCCTTCTCTAACACTTATTACTAATACTTACAGAAATGCTGAAATTGATGCATGTATGCTAGTTTGGTTTTTAGAAATCTCTTCTAAAAAGTAAACACCACATCTGAATCAGTTTAAACCCTCCATCTGCATAAACCGCAGTGGATACGTTAAGTACATGAATATATATCTTAACATGTTGTTAGAAATATAGATGTTTAAGTTCAAAGAGTTAATGAATATTTAAATTACTGTGTTTTAAAAAATTATAAACAGGACTAGTTGAGCAGGTTTAATCAGAGAAGAAGTCAATTTTATTGAGAGTAGATATGCAGTGATACCAGCTCCTAAAGCCACAATATGTGAGCTCATCTTTTGCTAGATGCATCGAGCTGATTACTTCATTTATCACTTCTGGTTTAGGCCTGCATGCTTGGAGTAATTAGATTTTATTTTTTTTTTTCTAGAATAAGATGAGAGGTGGGAGGATAGCAGTAGCATCAAATACAAGAGACAGAGTATGAATGCCATATTAAATAAAATCATATCTTTGGTGTCTGTACCCTGGTAAGAACTATCATCTATTCTACATACCCCAGTGTCATAAATATTTGTTAAAAATATGTGTTCAAATTTACCCTAGTTATTTAACTTAAATATTCCCCCATACTGCAGTGAATTTTTAACACAATTTAGAAAACTGGGGGTAGGTGCAATGCTGTGCTTTGATGCAGGACCTCGTTTGCCACTGGCCCAGGGAGCAGCCTCACTGCTGATCCCTGCTTGGCTGTGTGCCATGGCTCCCATGCTCCGGACCAGCAGCCTCTCCAGCCTGTTTTACAAATAAATAAATGTGAAATGTTAGTTCCATCTTACTGCAGGGAGTTGTGTACAGTGCCAGCCATGGGCATAAAAAATCATGCATTGGTTGCAAAAGTAAGGCTGGAAAGTTAATTTTTTTCATTCTTTATCTATATACATATGTATTTATGTGTATTATATACACATAACACATGCATACATCTACATTTGTACTTGTTTGTGTTGACACTTCAAAGCCTTTGGGCTTTGTCTGTTTTGCATTTGCCATTTGTTTCATTTGTTTCTTTTTCCTCAGGTAGCAGTGTGCCTTCATGTTTAGGGATGTAACATTGTTAATGTGCCAGAAGTGGGGATTGAGGCCAAGTTTCTCCCTTCATGCAAGGCAGGTTGTCCACAGGAACCAGGAAAAGGTAGGTTCTGTCCCTCCCATCCTGTGGAGATCCCTGCAGAAGTCACTCTGCTCTGTAACCTCTTTCTGAAGACTAAGAATACAGGTTTAAAAACCAGAAGACTTCTGGGAAACTGCTTGTGAGTACCCAGGGGATGAACGTGGCTTTTCTTTGGACTCAGAATAAGCCATTTAAACTTTAAAGTTTTCTCTCTTTCTCTAGAATGGAAGTCGCTTTCTGTTTAAACATTTACAACCCTTTCAAGGACATAACTTTGTTACACAGAAATGGGTCTGTCCTACCAATACTTGGAAATCCTGTAGTCTGTGTTTTCCATAAGCCTTCAGAAGCTCGACTGTCCCGAGGGCTTTCTGCTGGAGTAATTTAACAGCCGTGCTGCAAAAATGGCAAGGTAAGCAGCCCAGCAGAAGATACAGTAGCCAAAACTCTTATCTCAAGACCCTTTTCTTAGAGAATTGCATCAACTTCCCTCAGTCAATGAAGAGTCTTGTTTATGAATTTACATACAATACAGAAAGGAAACTCGTTGCACTGTTGTGGAGATCAAAGTTTCAATGCTTTTTTTCTCCTTCTCCTGTTTAGAGAGCTGGAGTCAGTTTGCATGTATCTGTGTCCCTCTTCTTATTGGTGAGCCCAGCATGGTTGATAGCCTTAAGTATTTTTTTTAAAGCTGTTTCTAAAGATAAACATTTTGCAAAACTTCCCAGAATGCAAGTGTTCAATTTAATTTGCCCAGAGCAGCAGTGTTTGCTAGCAGGCTGCTCCTTTATAGGCTGGTTGAAGTTCCAATTTGCTACATCATAAATGAATATAGAAAGCAAAACTTTTTCCATAGTCAAGGGTGGAATCCCTGCCTTATTGAGGTCTGTGCAAACCTTTATTGATTTAGTTAGGTAACCTTCAGAGGTTAATCCCAAATCTCCTGCTCCTTTAATAAGAAGCATTCTACCACTGAAAAAACAGAAAGGAAATTACATATACTAACGGAATAATCCCCAAAATGCCTGAGCACACTCACAACACCTTTAAGAAGTGGATCATCAGCTTTTCAATGTGTGAGAAGCAGGGAGGAGATGGGTTTTGTCCATATGCAAAATTCAGTCTGCCTTCCCTTCCAGTTGTGTTTTGTGATGTGACACAGTGCATGTGTCCTTCATCACCAGCTTGGCTGCAGCAGGTAAGTGCTTGGCTTCATGTCAGGAACACAGCTGCCAGCCAGGAATTTTGCTCCACTCTTGCAAAAAGTAGATATATTTTCAATGGATAGGCTGGGATGCTTTGATCAAATATGATACTAGACAGAAGGAGAAAGCTTTTATATATATATATATATATATATATATATGTATATGTGTGTATATATATATATACACACACAAATTTGTCTGTATGGCATATACACATAGAACATACACAGAACATACACACACACACACACACACATATATATACATAAAATTTAAATGAATACATGGGTACTTTAACAGACTATAAAACCCACCACCTTACTATGAGTCTTATGGGTGTTTTCTTCCACTGAAGCAAAGGCCTAATCAGGAGAGGAAACAGAAGCTTATTACCCCACCCACCCCATAGCTTCTCCTAAAGCCATTTATCAGAATGTTTCTCAACCTTCTCGTGTTGGCAGCTTTAGGTTTTTGCGACTTTTTAGGGGTTACGGGTGATTATGGTGATGGCTGGACTAGGGGATATTGAAGATCTCTTCCAACCTTGATGTTTCTGAGATTCTCATTAAAATTAAAGCCTAGAGAATTATTTTCCTAGTTTTACATTGTGGGATTGAGATGCTTTATTAGATCTTGGCAAATTTCAGACCTAACTTGCAGCAAATCATTTTGGTGGTGGTGATGCTGACTGGATTTCACATTTGTCCTGGTTTATAGTTGTTCTGTGATGGTCCCATGAATATTTCTGAAATAATCTCTCAAATGTATACCAATTGTCACTGGCAGAATTGTAATAAACAGTTCTTAATGGCCCAAGAGGTTTCTAATCCAAGTTGAGTAAACAATCCCAAACCCAAACCATTTTTCTGAAGGCAAGTTTATTCTCTAAACGAGACTTCAACTGAAACCCTTCATATTTAAACATATTAATTGTAGGTCTCTGCTGCCAACAAAATGAAGCAGGCTCATCCCAAGCAATACCTGCTGTAATTTAGACTGAACTGCTGAAAACAGTTCTCAACATTATAGTTGTAAAATTTGCAATAGTAAATAAAGCAGAAATCTTAGCTGGAACCAAAATATTCATTATTTGACACCAGAAATCAAGCTTCACTTGCACTCTTTTGTATAGTAAATTATCAAATGTCTCTTAGATGAAGCTGATTGCCTTAACACAACTAAAAACCAAATTTATTCTGACTGCATTTATTAAAATCTATGCTTACATGTGGCTCTGGTTTGACTGAGTAACTTTTAACCTCCTTTAGACATCTTCTACTGCATCACGAAGTGAAAAATACAATGAATGCTTGACAAACTAAACTGGACCTCTGTGGTACAAAAATAGGGGAGATACAAATGTAATTTAAAAATAATTGCTTGTGAAAATTGAAAATAAACAAGGATAAGATAAGCAGAATAAATAGCAAAATATATCCATTTTTTATAATTCACTCAGGAAGTCCCATTTCCTGCAATCACTTAGAGAAAAAACGCTTGCCATACTCTTATTTCAAAAATTACAGCGAGAAACTTAAAACCCAATGGAAAGAAACAAACCAACCAACAACAGCAAAACCAACAAAATTACAATTTTGTCTCAGACAAGTTAAGCTCATGACTACCATGGGGCCTGTTTATGTCAGTTCATTTTGGTTGTGGTTTTTGGTCTGGGTTTGGTTTTTTTTTTTCATTTTTTATTTTATGGTGATGTTACTATTGTTTCAGGGTTCTTTTTTATCTGAGATTTTTGCTGTGTCTGCACAGCACTGGCAGTTTTCTGGACAGGACAATGGTGGTCTTGTCTTTAGGGAATTTCCCTTCATTTAGGAAGCTTTATTAGGACAGAGCATCACTTGTTAGCCAAATTTAGAAAATTTGGGAGGTCCATAAAGATTGTGCAGACAAACACGTCTGTATTTCAACTCTTAACACTCCACCAACTTTAAGATCCCAGCACTGGAAACAACTTATTTGAACACTAAACCCCAATGTTAAGGACGATTTGTTAACTTTTTCACAAGACATTTTGTTTCTGCCTGCTCAAGTATTGCTTAGACTTCCTGATTTCAAAATCTGGCCAGGAACTCAAATGGCCTTTCTGGAAAAGTTGCCCCAAGAGCACAGGGGTACCCATGCCACATGCTGCTGTTTTTTATCCCCTTTTTTATTTTCCTTTTGGAGGGAGTGGGTATGCTTTTACTGCACTTTTATTACCGTATTTTTACCATATTTTGGCTTTATAGGGTGCTTGAGGTGCGGGGCTGGAGGGAGCCTGTTGTTCTGTCAGTGTAGGAGCACTTGTCTCACCGTTTCAAAAGCCTTCTCTGCTTTTTTTGCCCATTTATATTTTTCTTTCGGAGAGAGTCGGGTGTTTTCAGTGCGTTTCCACGCATTTTTACCGCATTTTGTCTTTGTTTAGTGCTGGAGGGAGCACAGCCTGTTGTTCGGTCGGTGAAGGAGCACTCGCTGCCTCGCCGCCTCCGCTTTTTAAATTTTTCTTTTCGAGCGAGAGGGGATGTTGTTTTCTGCATTTTTACCATATTTTGTCATCGTTGAGCGCTGGAGGTGCAGGTTGGAAGGAACACAGGTTGTCGTCCGGACGGCGTAGGACTACTCGCGGTCTCGCCGCCTCCGGCGCCGCGAGCGCTCCGTAAACAAAACCCTCCGTTTTGTTTACACGGGCGGCGGGGCCTGGGTGGCGCAGGCGGTCTGAGCCTGCCCCCATCGCCAC
>VXAX01003105.1:284345-302890 GCA_013399835.1 Leptocoma aspasia
CGCGCCAGGCCCGGGCCGGGAGCGCGGGCGGGCGGGGCCGAGGGGCCGGGCCTCCGCCGGCACGTGGGGCCCTTCCTGTCAACACCGCCCCGCCGCGCTCGGGCCCTGCCTGCCGGGTTCGGGTTCCTGCCGCGTCCCCTCCGCTCGCGGGGTTTCCGCTAGAAAGCCTCTCTGGGGGGAAGATCCTCGATTCCCTGCCCGAGGGTTGATGGGTTGTTATTTTTGCCTCGAGGCTTGTGTGTGCTTGTTTTTAGTGGTGAAGTTAAGTTGGCTTGGACAGGGCTAGGTGCCTCCACTCTTCTGAATGTGAAGAGCTGGAAATGCGGAGGCAGTAATGGTGTTGCTGGAAAGGTTCTGCACGGCTCTCTTTGGTGAATTCAGTAGTAACTTTTTGTGTATTGTTAGCCTGGACTGCCAGCGTTTTCTTTATTTTCCTGCATTTCTTCTTGCATTCAACTGGCTCCCTCCTCTGACATCCAGAACGTTACCTAGCCGTGGTGAGATGTCAGAATTAGTAAATGGAATCACTGAGTGTGAGCTTTGCTTTTCCAAGAGGGAGAACTTGTTTAGTGCGTGTTTATTCTTAAAACGGTGTACCGAACCTCTGCTGATGGGGTGTGATCTCCCTGTAGCTACAAGGTAACAATCATCACTTTCTCCACAGTGAAATATCTTCCCACAAATCTAGTGAGAGAGTCATTAAGAAGACCAGAAATGCATGCATGGGGCAGTATGTTTCTCAGCCAAGTTTCTTTTTAATTATTTCATTCTTGTTTGAGTCAGCAGAAACTTTTATTCTTTACCAACTTTTAAGCTCCAGGGAGATTTGCATTAATTGGCTTGGCTTGGTATAGGTTACAAAGTCCTTTTGATCCTTTCTCTTAGACTCTAGATTCCTAAAGGAAAATAGTAATGGTTCAAAAACCACAAATTTCATCTCCTGAGTAAGTTACTAAACTTGCAGTCAGGTATCTGTACAGTGCAGGGTTCATTGTATGAGAGAATTTTCTTTGGATTCATGTTTTGAAGCCCTGGGAATTCAAAAGTTTGTGCAGAACTACTGGGAATATTAGGCTGATGCCAGCTGATACCATGATAATTATCAGGGGCGTGTAGAGCTTGAAAGAGCAGTAAATGAAAAATGTAATCACTAAACCGAATTTTTTTTTAAAGACTTCCTGTCTTTTCTCTTCTTGATGCCAGTAATTGTGTTTGCTATCTGGACAGATGAAGGCTGCCTTTAAAAGGTGCAGCTTTTTGAAGTGGGATGTAAGGAATGAGGATTGCAAACCTCCCTCACAGGAGGCACTGGGTGAAGAACAAGTTGATTGTTTTTGATATTTTAATGTTTAATGTTTGAGTTTATTATTAAGCTGTAATATTTAAGGAAAAGAATTAAAAAATACATAAGTTTTCCTGTTAATAAGGTTGTTGATTACTTTTGAGTCAGAAGATTCCACTTGCTTATTTATTATTTTGGAATCTCATATTGGCAATATCTACCTTAGGCTGAGTTACATGACATGGATTTAGCTTTGCAGGTCTTTCAACCACATTTTTCAATTTTTTAAAACTAACTTCAGCTCCTTTTGAGAACAGGGTTGGAGGAATGGAAGGTCTTTCTGTCTTTCACAAGAATTAAATAATCTAGTTACTTTTTTTTTGGACTTTGTGTTTGCTGGGTTTTGAAATCTGGCAGAGAATTGCATTTTATTATCCCTATAAAATTGTGTCTAAATTCTGAAGTGGTTGTTATAAATTGGAAAAAACCAGTGTAGTACATGTCCTTAGTAACGACTTCATGAAAAAATGTTACCCTTTTTGAGAAGGATTGACCCTCCAAAGATCCTGGTTTTTCCAACTCAGTGTGAGGATCTGTCAGCTTTGTCCTGCTCAGGCTCCAGGTTTGCAGCTGATGCCTGAGGTGCTGCGAGCCAGGAGAAGAAACAGTTGGCTGGGGTGTGGGAAGTGCAGCAGGGAGAGGGGAAATGAAGTCACGGATCTGGGTGTGACATCTGGTGACAGCTCTGAGTGCGCCCGGGGGAGCTCTGGTGTTCAGGCTATTTATGGAAGAGCGGGAAGGACCTGTGGCTGCAAGAGGCTGGGAAAGAGCAGTAGCAGACATGAATCTCCCAAAGAACTGCTTTTGGGTGAGAAAAGTGGGCAAGGAGGCAGAAATGGGATTGAGATCAGACTGAAGCAGAGGTGGCAAAGGGGAACCAGAACGGGTTTGGTGAACAAGGGCAGAAAAGGCAGAAAATCCACAAAGACTCCAAGGGGGTGAGGAGAGAATGGAGAATTTGAAATGAAAATAGGGAAGTCATAAGAAACAGGGCTATGAATTTGAAGGGGCTAAGCTGGCTGGGATAAAAGAAAGTTGGAGGACTGGGAATTCAGGATGAATAAGACAGAAACAAGAAACTGGGACAAGAAGCACCGGTTAGAAGGCAGAAGAGCTGGAATAGCACATGTAGCCCAACAAGCACAGACCAGAACTCGTAATTTTTCTGACTGGCAAGTGTCAGTGAATCCAAATTATAAAACTTTTTCTTTTCTCCTTCAAATATTATATAGCAAAGGAGATAGCCAGGTTTTCTGTTCTGAAGCAGTTTGGAGTATTAGTAATAAAATCCATATGAGGGAAATCTGCTGAGTTTTTTTGATGTTTATGTTTTGGAGAGCTACACAACTGTAAAATTTAACAGCAGCAGCAATGTCAGAAAATGCCAGAACGAATGTTGATTGTAAAATCTCACTGAGCCCCATCCCCCAATGTGTGATGAAGGTCTGTGATTGAATATTAACAGTATTTTTTCCCCAAGAATTTTAACTTTTCACTGCAGATTAGTTAATATGTAATGATTACTAGTTAAAGACTCATATTTACCTTAGTTTGTGTGCCTTCACATCTTATTTATAAAGCAAACAAGTTCAAATGAAATGCTTTGACACCAGCATTTTGTGGTTTGTGTCTTGTCCCCGGCCCTGCCGTCCCCTCTGAGTTCCTATGTTAGTTGTACACATGGTGCCAGTAAAATGTTAGTGTGTCTTTTCCCTTGGTTGTGTTAGTGTGTCTTTTCCCTTGGTTGTGTTAGTGTGTCTTTTCCCTTGGTTGTGTTAGTGTGTCTTTTCCCTTGGTTGTGTTAGTGTGTCTTTTACCTTGGTTGTGTTAGTGTGTCTTTTCCCTTGGTTGTGTTAGTGTGTCTTTTCCCTTGGTTGTGTTAGTGTGTCTTTTACCTTGGTTGTGTTAGTGTGTATTTTACCCTAGACTTTTAAGGTAGTCTCACTCGATACATTGAGATTAAAAGTATATTCTACTTCAGATATCTATTTTCAGAAGGCAGTGACGTAAGACAGAGCACCATACAAACAGTTCTACAGGACTTTACACTTAAAACCAGCTTTCTTTAAGCTTTAAAAGTTTAAAGCTTTAAGAGTTTAAGCTTTAAGAGTTTAAGAGTTCTTTTAACTCTTTCTGGAGTTGTGGTTTTTCCCAGCACCTGGTGGGGTGAACCAAGGGTAGTAGTTGCTTACACCGCATTTTGTTAATATCAGCTAAAAACCTGATGATGCAGACAGGGGGATAGAATTTACGTTTTCAGGTTTCTGTGTGATTCCTCTGGTACTATGCTTTGTTTTCTCATGGAACCCTGGAAAAGGCATTATGCCCTTGTGCTAAAGAGGTGGAAAAGAGAAATATTCAACCCAGACAGGAGCTTAAATTCTGGTTTCCTAACTTTTGAGTGTTTGGCATAATAAACTGAAGAAAGTGTGTGATGTGGCTGTGAGTGTTGAAGAGATTGGGGATGTTTAATGTTTAGAAATCATCACTTCTGTAATTTCTGTAGAACCACAGGAAATGAGTGTTAGAGGACACTTCATTATGATGTAATTTGTATTTCCCTCTAGATAAGATGAGCTTCATTATGTAATTTTGGTCAGAGATGTGCTTTGCCTGATGATGGAGATTGTACATCATAGTTCAGTACTAGTCTAATACATCTGAATGTTTTTTCAGAACATGCAGCTTCAATCTTCTATTTTAAGACTGTTTCTTCTGCCTACTGTTGATTTAGAAAAGAGATCACTGCTGTTTCCTTATCACACAGCCTTTTCCCTATTTAAAGTGGAGACTTGTTGTAAGTGTCACCTTTTCAGTTACATGACACAGAAAGAGAGGAGGGGAAAATGAAGCCTGATGTTTAGCTGTCATGTGGACTGACTGATTTCTTTTCTAGGGATTCTGTTTGGAAAATGCCAAACCGGAAGTTTGCTGATGGCGAGGTGGTGATGGGCCGTTGGCCAGGAAGTGTCCTGTACTATGAAGTACAAGTGACCAGTTATGATGATGTTGCTCATCTTTATACTGTCAAGTACAAAGATGGAACTGAACTTGCACTGAAAGAAAGTGATATAAGGGTGAGTACACGTGTATTTAATTATCAGTACTTCAACTCACGACTGGGCAGTTATTTTACAAGTTTTTGTTCACTGTGTCTTCAAGGAATTGGTGCTAAATAAAAGTTTCTTCCTATGTGACACCTCAAGTAGAAGTTCAGAATGACCCTGTCTTTAAAGTATCATGGTTGTTTTATTTATGTCAAAAAAGTGTAATATTTTTGAGGAAAACTAAGTCTGAATCTTCAGGAACTCTGTAGCATGATTTTTCATGAAAAACTGGTTTGGGTACCTTACAAAGGTAGTAATCAGTGGGTTGATATTAATTTGATGGTTTTCCATCTCTAAATAAGAAAATTTGTAACAAATGGGAAGATGCACTTAAATGTCACTGTAAATATAAACAGTGCATGCCCTTCAAGCATATACTTAAAACATCTGCAAATAGGTTTTACTGGTTTTAGGTCCTCAAAAGCTTCTTGAGGTATTTTGCTGTATTTGTGACAATTGCAAACCCTTGAGAAAGGTTCCCGTCATGTAAGCACTTTCCTTCCTCTTTACATATTATTATTTCATTTTTTGTTACTAGTAAAGGCCTTTAAAACTCTGTAGAAGTTTCAGTTGAAAATTAATAATGCAGGAGGAAAAAACCCTGTTTGAATGTTTGCTGTAGTTCATTTCTATGGCCTGTTCTGAAACCTGTGTAGGTTCAAAGCCAGCTTGTGTGTCTTTATGTGAACTGTAGTGTCACTTCTTGGTGGCAGTGTCCATGCCCAGTAACTGGCCTTCTCTTTTGGGACCAAAATGTTTCTGCCCTGAGGTTGGCAACTGCTTTCACTGTTTCAAGACTTCCTGACTTGTTACTTCTGCATGCAGGTTAGCAGACTTGAGCTGGAAAAATGCCTTCCTTTGTCATGAAACATTTATGCATTATAAAAGTTGCATTGTGGAAATTTTACGTGGGGAAATCAGCATTGTAGACTTCACAGAGAAATCGAACAGTGCTTTTGGAATAAACTGTTCATGAAATTGGTTACCAGATGTAAAATGATTAGGCTGACTTGGGGGTTTTTTAGTGTCACTTGCTCTGTGTTGCCTCACACAGATGATGAACCTTGCTGTGTCAAATGCATTGATAAAGCTGAGTCGTGGAAGTGAGAGCGGCCTCCGAGGGCTTGAGACACAGCTCTCAGTTCCTTTCCCTATGCACAGGATTGAGAGGGTGTGTGCTTAACAGCTGGGTGCTCACTTTGGTAGCTTACATCCATAGCCTGGTTTCTGTAGCTTCAACAGGAATTGCCAGCAGCAGTTGGACTTGGAACAGGCTTGTTTGGGAATTGCCAGCAAAATGAGTATTCTGCAGTTGCTCTTTCTTAACAGCCTTTGTAGAGCATCAGTAGAGGACATATGAGACAGATCTATAGGACTGAATGCCAGAGTCCTCATCACAAACCCCCCGCCCGTGTTTCTAAAATTGTTCTGTAGGACATAGATAAGATTTTGCTTTCTTTCCATCTTTCTTTTAGTCACAGTCATCATTCAAGCACAGGAAGAGCCAGTCTTCTTCCAGTTCTCCCTCCAGAAGAAGCAGCAGCAGATCTCGCTCTCGCTCTCGGTCTCCTGGTCCGCCAGCAAAGGGCAGACGTCGTTCTGCTTCCCAAAGCAGGGAACACAAAGATGACAAAAAGAAAACCGTTCAGGAGACCAGCTTAGCTCTGCCGGTATTAGTTTTGTTTGTTTGTCTTTTGTGTGTGGGTTTGCTGGATTTCTATTAAAAGAAACTTGCTATTTGTGAAAGATTGGTTTTATGCAGACTGGGTTTATTGTTGTAAAAGCCAGCTGCAGTTCATGTCCCGTGGACAGCGTAATTCCCTGCAAAAGTATATCTCAGAACTGCCTTTTTTTCCTTTAGAAATAGGGTTCCTAGCTTGCAAGGTTTGAGGAAATTCTTGAGAGGTAAACCAAGGTTATAAAGTTCCACTGGAATTTGATGATACTGCGAACTTCTCAGAATCCAAACAAACACAAAATTTTAAATATTTAATATTGAAGTAATTTTTAGCCATGTGCTTCTGCTTGTGAAATGGGGCAAAGGAACTTAGCTTACTTTTAGATGTGTTAATTGGTACATAGCAGGTAGGTATTAGGATTTGAAATAAAATTAGTTCTGTTACCATTTACAGTTTGTTACAATAGTAGTGGAAAGCATGCAGTGTGGAATATTTAAGTATGGCCTTGCTGGTGGATAATATTGCAAAACTGGTTTCATTATAAAAACTGACCTGTAAGGATTTCTAAGTTTTACCAATATCTGGTGTTTAACTGAAATTTATTAGGTTTGTTCTTAGCATTTTTGTGAAAATTGAGTGCTAAAATGGTTATGGTGATCTTTAAGTGAAGAGGAGTAGAGGTGATGTTTCTCTATGAAGAGACAAACAGCATTTCTTCTGCCTCTTGTGCCCTTGAGATGGCTTCTCACTTGTCTGAGACACAGTCCCTTGAACTGGAAATGCATTCTGCTGATCTATTTAAAATGAACAGGTTTTAGTTAGGTTTCAGCTAAACTAAACCAGATTAACATAAACTAACTAGATAGGTTTAGTAAATTGCTACTCTTAGGCACTGAAACAGTGGTGGGGTTGGTTTTGCAGTGAGCTCCTTTGAGCTGTGTGATCCAGTGCCTGTAGATCACAAGCTGGTTTTAAGTAGTTTTTTAGCCAGCAGCTACTGTTCACTTTTTGCACTTTTAACCTTTTGGGATAAAAGGGTTAAAAAAATCTTTGGTGGTTTTGTCTTGGCTTTTATCTGAGGAGTAGGATTGATCTGTTGGCTCTTGTATGACTGGAAAGACCAGGTTCTCTTCAACAATGAAATAAAACATGTGAGTCATGTCTTCCCAGAGCTGTGTAAACTAGACTCACAAGAAGAATTTTTAGGAGAGAATTTATTTCTTCAAAGATATTTTATGGAAAACCAAACTTTCAGTTCTGCAGAACAGTGCCACATATAGGACAGTGAAAGCTTAAACTGTGTTTCCTTTTTTAACCAGAAACCGAGTGAGAATAACACCAAAAGATACAATGGTGAACCTGAAAGTACAGAAAAAAATGCCACATCCTGCATCATCTTGGAGGTAGGAACATGGAATTTGCTCTTAGCTTTTTGTCATGTTCTTAGCTTGGCTTTCTCAGAAATTCCTAGAAAAAGGCAATGCAATAATCAAGCAGAAATAGAGGGCAACATAAAACATAGAGGTTAAGTAAGTTTGCTACAGAGAAAGTGATTTTCATTGCCTTAGTCCTGATTGTTATCTAATGCCCAGGCATATGGCAGAGGGGAAGGGAGGAGGGTGGCAATGGATGATCTGTACTGGAACTGCTGCTGCTCTGTAATCATGGCTTAATAGGTTACAGTGCCTGCTTTTAGCAGTCTCTTTATATGAATGGATAATTGTATATTGCTGTTTTACAGTGAGTAATGTCCTCTGAAATATAAAATATTGGATTAAAATAAAATCAGTGGGAAACCTTTTAGTAAATTATTTTTATTCATTCACAGCAAAACTTAAAACCAGACCTGGAAGTCAAGCGTGTGCTTGAGCAGTACAGCTTGCGTTCGAGGAAGGATGACAAAAAAGAAGAGATCTATTCAGAGAAAAAGACTTTTGTGGCTGTAAAACCAATTGAGAAAGTATCAACAAAAACAAAGGAGCTGGAGTTTGGGGGAAGAATTGGTATGTGTGCAAATTGTCTTAATAGTTGAAAATTAGTACTATTTTGTTGGTTTTTACTTTTTGACCATACTGTCATGTCAAGAACTGCTTTTGGACCTTGACTGCAGAATTCAGAGTAAAATTGTTGTGTTTCACTTGATTTGGTGGCAAAGAACCTTTATTGCACTTGTATCTTGCATGAAACACAGCAAAGGTCTTGTGCCATCCCTTGCACAGTGAGATTTAAATATTTCTAGATTAAACTTAAGAATAGCCAGCAAAGCTTTTATGTTTTCAAAACTTAGGTGCTTGAAACTTGACAGTAAACTATTTTTTAGACAGTTTTTGATTATTTTTGACGGGGTGCAATGAGTGTGATCCTGCAGTGGATGACCATGTATGGGAGTGAGAAGAATGTCTCAGTGTCCTGTTACATGACTATGGGATTGCTGCTGTCCTGTTCAGGAGAAGATAATGACAACCTCTTCTTTGTCACTGAAGTTAATATTGAGCTTTTTTAGTGGGATTGAGATGATTTTCTTTATTTTCTGTGCTTATCTTCTAACATGCCATGATGTCTGTTTACAGGGACCTTCATGATGATACTTCTCCTGCCTGCTACTGTATTCTACTTGCTGTTGATGTGCAAACAAGATGATCCCAGTCTTCTGAACTTCCCTCCTCTGCCAGCACTTGAGAGTCTTTGGGACGGGAGGGTGTTTGGTGTCTTTCTTCTGTGGTTTTTCCTTCAAGCTGTGTTTTACTTGCTGCCAATTGGAAAGGTAGGCTGTTGGGAGCACTTGGGTCTTTATGGGCAACCAAACTGTGTGTTAGGCTGGAAGGTGAGGTGTGTTCTAAATGCAGTGAGTTTGAAAGCAATTTAATGAGTTTTTCTTAATAAACTGGACTATGGCTGCTGCAGATTTCTGTAAGCTTAAAACAGCGCAGCTGGTTAAGAATTCTTGTGTTTCAGAGCTTTTCAGTAGAGAAGGCAGAAGGCATTTTATAGGCATTCAGATCAAAGAGTGGATAAACTTTGCTTGATAGAATTCTAGAAGAATTTTAGGTATCTGATTTTTAATTTCCCAAACTATTTCGATACTCAGTTTCTTATGGCTATCCAGCATTGTTTGAATGTAATTTTCATTTACAGGAAATTATAAACCATTCTAGCCATAAGTATATCAGACAAAGGCTCTCCTTCCCTGTCTTGTGACTTGAGGGTTACTGGCAGATTCTGAAAGGACACTCTGAAGTAGATCAATCATGCTTTATTGCTGTACATGTTCACAATGATTGGAGCAGTTCTGCTTTCTTGAAGCTGGTTAGGAAGAGGTTAACTTTAAAAAATGTTTTTATTTGAAACTCTTGCTCTTTTTCATTTGCTATCCAGAGTATGTTCTTTAGAACAATGCATGAGCTTCAGGTTTGAGTGTGTCCAGCTGATTGTTTTGACTGCATGCCTTTCTGACAGAGTTGAGCTTGGTTTTCCTCCTTTCAAAGGCCCACAGAAGATACTTTGTTGAACATTAATATTTTATTCTTCTTAGGTTGTAGAAGGCCTGCCTCTTTCCAGTGGAAGGAAACTGCAGTACCGGATAAATGGTAAGCATGTTGCAGTTGGTTATTCTAAAACGGATTCCATTGTGTGATTTGCAGTGCTCAGCACCATAAAATACCAATGCTGAAAAGTACAGTTTGACCAGAGAGCGGATCTGTTGTAAATCTTGGATAAAATAGGATGAGCTTTTTCTTGGAAAAAGGTAGTTAGTAATCATCGGGAACTAAGTGCCCCAAGAGCAAGACATTACACTGCACGGGGTGGTAGTGGAATCCAAATACTACATTGAAAAGCTGAGTTTTGTCATAGTCTGGTAAGATGCACCATTTTAAAGTTGGAATAGGGCTGTAAGTAATAGAAACAAGGGGAATTACATCCTGCAAAAGTGAGTCTTGTTGTGGCTGTCTCATACGCGTCTTGGTTTTGGACTTTTGTCTTCAGTCGTGTCGTAGTGCTGCAGTTCTTTCTGCATTCTGATAAAGGGAGGAAATAAGCTACATTATTTGGATTATTAAAAAAAAGCCATTGTCTTGGTGCTTCAAAGACTAATTTTAAAAGCAAATTTAAAAGCCTTATTGAGAAAAGGCAAGGACAGGAGGCACTGGGCACCGAGTGGAGAACAGGAGGTTCCATCTGAACTAGACCAGATGAACTCTGAACTCAGCCCCTGTGAAGGGATCCATAGAAAGTCCTTAGCTGAGAGCAGCAGAGAGCTGCCTGCTCCTATCTGGGCATCAGTCCATTCTGCATGATTTTATGCTCTGAATGTTTTGCATACATTCAAACATACATTTTGTGTTCAAGTTTTGACTTGATAGGTAATTTTAGTGCTTTAATTACTGCTATCTGCATCAAGGTATATATGAAGATAATTCAAAGATGAGAATATGGTTGTCTCAGCTGTCCCACAGATAAAATTTTGTCACCTGCTCTCATTATCCATTAGTAGTGTCAGTGTCCATTTTTCCACTAAAATCTGAAATTGGATCCTATGGCATAAAAAAATGAGAAGTATTCAGAGTGTTCCTGCCTCTTGTCCTTTTGAAGAGCACAGTTTCAGGGCTTGGAGTCTCTTAGTTATATTGCTGTGCCCCAGAAGTTTGAACCATGGGATGTCCAAGATGTTACTGGAATATGGACAAATATTGGAAGAAGTAAAAATGCGGAAAGGTTGGATTAGGTAGAGGTCCTACTGGAAAGATAAATTGTTTTTGGTTTGTTTTTTATTTTATTTTGACTAATATGTCTTTCTTCTACATCCTTTAGGGTTTTATGCTTTTATTTTGTCTGCTGCAGCTATTGGAGTTTTATTATACTTTCAATTTGAGCTTCATTATTTGTATGATCACTTCATGCAGTTTGCAGTGTCAGCTGCAGCTTTTTCTTTGGCACTGAGCATTTATCTGTATGTTCGATCCCTGAAAGCACCTGAGGAAGAACTGGCACCAGGTGGAAATTCTGGTGAGTTAGAGCATTCATTTCTTTCCAATTGTTTGCTTTCATTTCTACAAATTAAAGACTAGATTCAGGGCTGGTTATTATAATACTGTGACTTTTATTTTGCTCTTTGAATTTGTTTGTTTGTTTGTTGTGGTGGTTTTTTTGATTGTTTGTTTTTGGGTTTTTTTGCAAACTCAGTCCCAGATATCATGAAGTCAAGGCATGGTATTTTCCTTTTTGTGCACCTTTTCTGATGGATGGGTAATTGTCACAGCTAAAGGGAATTCTTTTTCCCAGACAAAAGCAATCAAACAGGAGAAAATGTAAAATTAATTAATGCCATATGATCATGTTCATAGACACTGTGATGTGAGCTTCAGAATAAGGCTGAAAATAAAGAAGGAACACGTGCCAGGGAGAGCTTCTAAAGTGGTTAGTCCTAATAAATAAAATATTAGGGCATCTTAAAATACCAGCTATGCAGATTTTGTTTTGTATTTTGCACATACTCTTCAAAAAACATTTTTTTTGCCAATCTGAAGGCTTTTAAAAATTCGTAATGAGAGAACATTAGTGGAAAGTGGGATTTTATTTATGGGGAGGAGTGTAGTGGCAGATAAAAGGAAGAGTATTGCTGACAGAGGTTGTGTCTTATCTGCAGGGTATTTTATTTATGATTTTTTTACTGGACATGAATTAAACCCTCGTATTGGCAGCTTTGACCTCAAATACTTCTGTGAGTTGCGTCCAGGATTAATTGGCTGGGTGAGTCAGTAATATGAGTTATTTTATTTGCTTAAATATTACACTGAAGGATTTTTTTACACACACACATAATTGATATTAAGGATATATATATATAAATGCTGTATATATACTTATAAATGAGTACTGAAAAACAGTTCCACATTGCTAGTTTTTTTAATGTTAAAAGTTTTTTAATTATAAGTTTTTTATTCACTTGAAGGAAATTTCTAGCTTCTTTGTTTTGTGGCAAATGAAAACCCTTCTTGACATATTCATATGTTGAGGTTATACAGCTTCAGAAATGTGGTTAGTTGCAAACTTACTTGTGATATAGTTTATTGTTTTTTAAACTAAACATTGGTCAAAAATACCTGTGTTAAAATGTCGTGTAGTCTAATAGAAAAGACCACTTTCTTTTACAAGTAAATTTTTAAATAAAATCTTTTCCGACTTAGGTTGTTATAAACTTGGCCATGCTCTTGGCTGAGATGAAGATCCACAATCTCAGTGTGCCATCCTTGTCCATGATACTTGTGAACAGCTTCCAGCTTCTCTATGTGGTGGATGCCCTTTGGAATGAGGTAAATGCCAATCCCTTCCAACTGTTTCCATTTCTGATTACAATGTTAAGAGAAGGAGGCTTTGGAAATGCTAAAATTCCTTCCTCCTTGTTTCTAGGAAGCTGTTCTGACTACCATGGATATTACCCATGACGGATTTGGATTCATGCTGGCGTTTGGAGATTTGGTGTGGGTTCCATTTGTCTACAGCCTGCAGGCCTTCTACTTAGTGGGTCATCCCACCACAATTACTTGGCCTGTTGCTGCTGCAATTACTGTTCTGAACTGTAAGTTACAGTAAATGTCATTGTTGCTGTTGGTTACAGCACAGTTCTGATTCTGTTTCTTGGAGATGCGAGGTGAAGCTTCAGCTCAGATGCAGCAGTCGTTGTCTGGCTACTGTGAAATACAAAGGATATAATAAATTCTCATTTTAGCAAGTGAAGGATAGGGTGAGACTCTGAACACCTAATTGTTCTGTTGCAAGGCAGCTCTAGGTGGGTGCTGTCTGGAGTTAAAATAGTGACTTAACATATTTTGAATTTAATAGATAGCTTTTTAAATCAATCTGAATGACTCATTTTAAAAAAAAGTCAGTACCTTGTTAGCTGTGCTCTACTGAACCTAGGGAAAGAGTAACTATTTGCATCTCCTTCCCTGATGACACAGCTACAAACAGATGTCAGTAGAAAACATCTTTCTTCATCAAAGCTGCGTGCTTTGAGGAAAGATCTCACATCTTTAGGCAACCTTAAATTTGCACCAACATAGCCTTGTTGTCCCTGTTATCTGAATAGGAAACCCAAAAAAACCCACTCGTATTTTGTAGACGTGACAAAGAGTTGGAAAAAAATGAGAAGATGTACAACTTAATATGTGCAATACTGAAAAACAGAAAACCATTTTTTCATGTTCACCTAATGTTTTTTCTTGGGTTTCTATTTATTTTTTAAATAATATTTTTATTTAAAGTATGTTGTGATCATCTTTTTTCAATGCAGCTTGGAAAAATCAAGTTTAAGCTGCTGTGTGAAAATTATGGGGGATATGAATTTCAAACCCAGATGATTAATTGCCTGGTTCTTTTATTATCATGGTCTTGTAAATGGGTGGTCAGTGTATGGAGTAGGTGCTGTAACAAAGTGCTAGGCTGCTAAATAGAGCTGTAATCATACAACGTGCAGCACATCACCTTATGTGAATTTCAAACTTGGTGTTACATTAAAAAACTCAGATATAGATGTAAAAGTAGAAGGGAAAATAAAGTTTCTTCAGAATCTCTTCAAAGTTAGTCAGTAACAAGAAGGAGCATATGGAATGCTGGTTTCCAATCTTCCAGGCATTTCTATCTTGTTAGGGTTCTGAGAACCAGAAAATATCAGTTGAATCTCTGGGGAAAAGATTTTGATAGAATAAGTGTGGCAAAGGGCATGTGAGTGCTTTTGTTGAAGCTGAGAAAACTGGAAAATACTGAAAATGCAAAATCCATGATGTTTATTTTCAGGTATTGGTTATTACATATTCCGTAGTGCAAATTCTCAGAAAAACAATTTCCGACGGAATCCGGCAGACCCCAAACTGGCCAGTGAGTACATTTTTTATTCCATCAGCTGTGATTTTATTCAATGGGTCTTTGTAGTGTTTAAATACACATTTGAATCACTGCATTGACCACAATACTCTGTTCACAGATCTGAAATTTATACCCACTGCAACTGGAAAAGGGCTTCTTGTCACGGGTTGGTGGGGTTTTGTTCGTCACCCTAATTACCTTGGTGACATCATCATGGCTCTGGCATGGTCCCTACCCTGTGGTGAGTTTCTGAGACTAGAGTGGATTTTAGCAAAAATGCTTTTATGTTTTGCATCTGACTGGGTTTGAAATGCCAAGTGGTAATTATTTGAGATGGTGAACCCTACTGAATGGCGGATTTGTGTCATAAGTCTAATGCAACACATTTTCTCCTCCATTTTACCCTTTTCTAACTTGCTGCAGATTTGACATATACTAAAGATTTTACTCATCTTTCTGACACTTTATCATTGAATAGCCATGGGACTTACTTGCTAATTGGCTGTTCTTTAAGTTTTTTAGGCTAGTGAGTGTGTTTTCAGGTGAAGTTCCCCAAAAGTTGGTTTTGAAGTGAAATACATTTAAAAGAAAGGTCATCAAACACAATGAAATTATCTTTCAAAGTGTTTGTTAATAATACACAGTGTTCCTTGTGCTGGGGACCCCAGAGCTGGACACAACACGGGTGGGGTCAGGTGGGGTCTCAGGAGAGCAGGGTAGTGGGTTAGAATCAGAACCTGCTGCCACACTCATCCTGATGCAGCCCTGAATACAGTTGGCTTTTTGGGCTGCAGTCTCACATTTCTGGGTCATTTCCAGTTCTTTTCATCCACAAGTCAAGTGGTGGGCTCTGAGCAAAGCTGGACTCATGTCTGCAGCCAAAATGGAGAAAACCCTGTGTGGGGCAGTTTGGTGGTGCAGAGATTTGACTGGCAACCTGATTTTGGTGACTAAAGAACTTAAAATGTGTGCCAGCTTTGCGTGCATTGAGAGTGAAATTGGTAGATTTTGTGACTCTGCATTTTAAGAATTACTTTCTGTGGGTTTGTGGGTCTTTTTCTGTCTGCATGTGAACACGTCTCATAATTTTTGCACTGTCCCGTTGAATACTTGATGCTTTAGGAGTATAAAATGCTTCAGCCTTGAGCAAGTACGAGTCACCAGCTTTGAAGATGTTAATAGCTGCCATCTCTGGATTTTTGTCCTGTACCTAAGCTAACTTTCTCCCTGTGCAGGTTTTAATCACATTTTACCCTATTTCTACGTGATCTATTTCATCTGCTTGCTTGTGCATCGAGAGGCTCGTGATGAACACCACTGCAAGCAGAAGTATGGCCTGGCCTGGGAGAGGTATTGCCAGCGCGTCCCGTACCGCATCTTCCCCTACATCTACTAGAGCACTCCAGGGCCTGGCGGGCAAACTACTGCTACAGTTAGATCCCTTGCAGAGAAAAAGATACCTCTTACCTTTGCACTTGGTCATTTGTTATTTAGGCTTTTAAAGGAAACAAAACAAAACCCAAGTAGACTTCAAGATGTGAGTTATGTGAACTGACTGTCTGTGACTTCAATTTTTAAAAAATTGTGAATTTTCAAAACTCTTCGAGCCCTAATTTTTCAAGCTAAATTTTATCTAGAATTCTGAGTTTACATTTTTTTATTGCATTTAATTAAGCACTGTGATGTAAAGTATATTATTTTCTTAATACAATAAATGCTGAAATTCCATCCAGTTAATTTTTTTGTGTTACTCGTACCATCTAACTTCGGATGTCCAATTTAGTTGCCTGAATTGGAGGAGCAGCAGGGTCTTTTTGGTCAGTGGAGCTGGAAGCAGAGGATTTGACCCACGTGAGGGGCCCCACGGCCAGAGCTGGCACAGCTCAGCTGGATGGTTGTCCCCCTCCTGGCTTTTCACTGATGGCATTTTTTTGGTCAGAGAGGCTCAGCTGGCCCCTCCTGCCCTGCACCTGCAGGAGGACAAAGAGATGGAATTGGGAGAAAGGGCAGAGTTGTTCCCTTCTCCCACCCCAAATTGTTGAGGCAGTTCCAGCAAAGCCGGGGGCGGCTCTGAGCTGCTGCCGGGCAGCGCCCCTGGCCCCAGAGATGGAAGCCACGCTTGTGGCTCACACTCAAACACTTCAAACGCTTGCTGTGGCTTGGAAGGGAGTAGTGAACCCTCAGCTGGCCTCTAGCATTGAACGTGGGGTAAAAGGTGTGCAGTGTCTGCCTGTTAGGCACAAAAGGATAAAATGACCACAGTTAGCTTCTTCTGATCTTTGTAAATTAAGTCTTAATGTACCATAGTGTTTACCAAGTGTGTAAAATAAAGCCTCCACGTTTTTGCTGTACAGTGTTTGGGTTTGAAAAATGCAACAGCTTTTTTAGAAACAGGAGAAATCAGTAACTAAACGAATTTCCAGAATTTTTTAAAAAGTTAATTGAATAAAGAGTTTTGTAAATTAATGTAGTTAATTCATGAAACAATTGAAGTGTTCATTTTAAATATTTGTATTGACAGATATGCTATGAAAATATAGGAAATGCTCCTCAATCCAAAGTTGTTTTTTTGGTTTCTTTTTGTTTTTAATTTGGCATTGCTACCTCATATGTAGGTGTTGCCTTTTGTACTGTTGCAGATAGAGAAATAGCTATTTTTTTGCTATTGCTATTTAAAACAACATTTTTTTACATGAGCCTGTGGTTAAACTCAACCACTTTCTAATATATTTTTGTATATATTTGACTTTTTAACTAATGTATGTGTTCTGGTCACTAGCTGTGTTCTTTGTCTAACTGGCTGTAAATGATATGCCCTTGAGGTATTTACTTCATAAGTAGAATAATTTTACTGAAATACTCTTGCTTAATTCATTAGCTTTTATTCTGTTGTCACAAGTAAGAGCTTTCCACACACTTTGTACATGAGGTTTATAGCACAAGTTGCCCTAAAAAGCTTATTAGAATATTAAATAAAGTGCAGATACTTTCTGCACTTGCTTGCAGGAGTGTTCCTAATAAATTGGAATGTTATTTATCAATTTTTTCAGTTATTTTAAAATGTTGATGTAATTGAAATTTAGCATGTGATTTTTTTTTTTTTTAAATAAAATAACCTATTTTGTACACGGGCATTTTTTACAGATAATTGTACAATTGAAGTGTATATAATGTAGCTTGATTGTTGGTGTTGTAAGGAAATTGTTTTAAGACAAGTACTTTGATTGCTGGCAGAAAATAGCAGTGCCTCTAACAAGACTCGAGAGAATTCACTCCTGTGAAGCAGCAGATTAAACTGGGATATTGCTGTTTTCAATCCTTGCTGAGTGGATTTGTGGGAAATGGAGAAATCATTAAACGGCCCTGGTGTGCAGCTGGTGTTTTAAATTCTGCTGAAGGAAGGGGGCACTTTGATTCCTCAGCCTTTAGAGCAGGAGCTGCTCCTGCTGCTGTTCCCAGTTTTATCTGTTGCCACCCAAGGTTGTTCAAATGTCACTCAGAGCCCTTGTCTTTCAGAATCTGATCCTGACCAATGACAACTTCAGTTCATTTACATGCTGAATTTTATGTAAATTTGATTTTGAAGTAACTGTTTTTAATACAAACAAGCCCATGAGCTAAAATAAAGGTTTTGCTTAAAACTAAGTAGTGCATTTATTTCCAGTTCATGAGGATGCCTGATAAAAATTACATTGATTTTCCTTGTTTAGTACAGGTGTGAGTTTGCTGAAGTTCCTGCTGTACCTGTGTTTGTGGCCTGAGCGTTACCAGCTCATGTGTGGTGCTTCTCTTAGTCTGCCTGGGCATTTTTTCTTCTTCCCTTCTGCTACTCCAAAAATAAACTTAATTTCAGCTGTAAAAATACAGAATTAACACTCAGTTTGCCTATAGGGTATTGTATTTTCCCCCACAGCCTCTATTAGAAGTCAAAACCAAACCCAATTAGGCTGTATCCAGATAAAGTGTTACTGCACAGAAATAAATGTAAGTTTGACTTAGAAGGCTGCAGTGGAGACACAATACAGGAACAGGAATGATAGTTTTGCTTACAGAAGGATATTTACCCATAGGTAATAAAAATGTTTGCTTAAATTACCAGAGCTCATGAAAAGCTTACCAGAAGCACAGTTCTTGCCTCTTGGGGAGTGAAAGCTGTTGGGGAAGTGGGTGGAAAACCCTTCCTGTGTGTGGATGGAGAACATATTGCACTGTCTGTACAGAACTGTTTTCTGCTGGGGAAGTTCCCTCAAATTAGATGGAAATACTTTGACAGAGCTTTTACTCTTGTAATATTTAAAAAAGAAATCTTAACCAGCGAACTTTTTAACAAGTGTTTTTCAAATATCTTCTCTACCTTTTTGTATATACAAATGTCAGCAACAACAGTGTTACCGAATGTCACGAGAAACGCTTTGTGTGCCACCGTGAGAGTGGGGAACCCTTTTGAAGGAAAAATTGGAAGTTGGCCAAACTGGACTGGTACTTTTTTTTTTTTTTTTTTTTTTTTTTTTTTTTTTTTTTTTTTTTTGGAGTTGGTGTTTTGGTTTTTTTTTT
>VXAX01003105.1:302895-376113 GCA_013399835.1 Leptocoma aspasia
GGGTTTTTTTTTTTTTTTTTTTTTTTTTTTTTTTTTTTTTTTTTTTTGGTGAGAGAATGTGTGTATGGTTGTCATATTCCCATCATGTCAAAATCCCATCCATCTTCCTCCTCAGAACATGATCCGGTGCTGCAGCCAAATGTTTCCAGTAATTTTCCTTCCGTACCTCGAGGCAGTTTGTTCCCCCACCCTCTGGGTAGGGATAGGGAATGCCAGGCCAGGGATTTACAGCACGACCTTTTCCTGCCTCCCCCAGTGCTGCACCTCCAGCTGCAGGCGCTGGGTGGAGCAGGTTGCTCACTTGTTGCTGCAGCTGCCAGCTCTGTGCTCCCGAGAGCAGCGCCCGCCTTGCTGGGGGAAGAACGTATTTTTCCACTGTAACCATCGGTCATCCTGCCCTCCGCATAAAGGATGGGAAGAGGGCAGCAGTTCCCTGTGTCCTTGTGCTCTTCAGTTCCCTCCTGACCCTTGGCCAAGGAAGGGAAACATGCTCATGCATAAGCCGGGGGACAGTGTCCTCCTGGGGCACCTGGGAAATACCGATGGAAGTGACTTGCACTGTGCACACCACACAAGCTTTTCTGCCCTTCCTCTAGGACAAGCTTCCCAGGAGCTTCTGAGCTTCCTTAGGCTGCCTTTATTCCCTGTTGGAGCTGGGTGTCACTAGGTTCAGTCAGCCTGAATTAGGCCCTTCTTGCTCCTGCATTTCAAACTGCAGAAACCTAAATGTTAATGAACTGACCAGACTGAGGATCCACCTAAAGCTTAAAATCAGATTACATGAATTCCTGTGAACAGAGCTGTAATACATGGTAGATCCTGAGGAATAGAAGCGGAAATTAACGCCAGAGGAAGGGAAGAATGTTGAACTCAAAGCCACGTTCAAATTCAAACCATTTGCTTTTGGCAACACAGCTTCAAAAAAACCCTCATATTGTAACTATTAATGGAAAAGCCTTTCTGCTGGCAAGGCAGGTGATGCTTATGCAAAGCTTCTCAAATGATGATGTAAAAAACCAAAGCAGAACTATTTCATGCTCTTTTCTGCGTGTAATTTTATAATCTTGTCAAGGATCTGAAAGCAAACTGATCCTGCAGACAAAAGGTGAACACTGGAATCATACAGCAATTTCTGCATGTGTTTATATCTGCTTATCACAGCCTGCAGGGAATGGAACCTTGCCAGGCTGAGAATTCTCAATTGCCACCAAAATAAACCTTTGAGAAGTTTCCTGTGAGCAGCTGACAGCTTATGGAAGTGTACAGCACAAAATTAAAGGCTTGTTAGCCACCACTTGTGGAAGTCTATGGTACAAATTTAGGGGCTCCTTAGGAACACCTTCTGAGTCTCAACAGTGGGCTGCTGCTGGAGTTGAATGACTACACAGTAAAAAATGAGAGTTCCTGACCCATGGCCTGGTGGTTTTGTTCAGCCTGGTGAGAATTTATAACAAATAATCCCAGCCCGACTGATGGGTTGTGACACATCTCCCTCCCCGCACCCCCTTCCCAAATTAAACAAAATCAAAATGAAACAAGAAAAAATTTGTTGTGCAGTTCCCCCAGGGCATTCCTGAAACTTGCAAGGATTCTGTGGTGGGTTTGCTTGCTTCAAGGTAAGGAGGTAAAAAGAACAACTTTTATGTCTCCTAAGCTTTGGACAAAAGTGCTGATCTTACACCTCTGAACCTCAGGTAAAAACATTGTTATAATGAGGTAAAGACATTGTTATAATCAGGTAAAAACATTGTTATAAAGGTATGTTCCCACACTGACCTAAATATGAAATACAGACATTTTTCTTAAATATAAAGACAAAAATTATAATTTTGATTTTTATTTTAATAGCAAACCCACACATTTCCAATCTCACTCCTTACCTCCCTGCTTAACCTTAACCTGTGTTTTTATGTGCTCAGTTCCTTTGGTAAGGTTGGTCTTTTATAAAGCATTAGAAAACAAAAATTGCTCAGCATCCTCTTAATTTTCATCAGCAATCTAAGCTGTAGTTTACTGCAAACCTCATTAACTTTGGAAGAAAGGGCCTGGTTATCTCATTTGAGCCACATTAGCTGTACCTTATGAAGTCTTACACTTTTTGGCTGCAGTTCTTCTCCAATTGATTTTTCATGGTCCAGACAGTTTACATCAATTTTTGCCTATAATGAGCCATTATCTGAGCTGTAAAAATCTGCTAACCAAGCATCCTCTGTCTGAAATTGTCACCTATACACAACTGTAATGCAAAGAGTCCCCATTTATCCACATGGCTCCAATAGCTTATATATGTATAAAGTACATATTCTGTTGCATTCATCAATATTTCTGATAATATGTCTGTATTCAGACATGTAATTAGGGAAAAAAAAGAGACAATACAAAAATCCAGTCTATTGCATTATAATAATTTTATTAAATGTACCTGGTGTTGTTTTATGCCCTTTAACAAATGGAACCAGATGAAGATAATGTATTTCCTCGTGACATTATGAAAACTCCTCATTAATATTGAAATGATAATTATGCTATAGATAACATGACTTAGTGAATTACAGCAGTGTGGCATTTTCTATACTGTGTTTAAGACTGCACCAGGTCTCTCCATGATACATTTCTATTTTGAGAAACTACAGAATATTCAATGAGGGATTGATTCATAAGCTCCTCCATGAATATGCTTGCCTGAAATTTCCTCCATCAAATTAGTTGTGTGTTGTGCCTGTGTGTGCTATTACAGAAATGCATGATTTTCACAGCTTCTTCTAAGTGAAATAAGTGAGAAAGTAAGAAAACACCATTAAAAAAAAATGCCACCAACAAAACCAGCTTCTAAGTAGTAACGGATTAAAATAGCAACAGGCAGAGGACCTGTGAAATAGATGCTGAAATCTTGTATCTGCCTGGCTCTCCCAGCCTGCCTCTTCTCATAAAGGTCTTTGTGCTTCACCCCTGATTTGTGCAATTGGCTTATTCTCAGCTGCTGTGTCAGGGAGTGTCCTGCAGCCTTCCTCCTGCATCAGGGAAGTACCAGCACAGGTCAGGAATGTGATGTATGGTCATGAAAAATAAATTGATCTCTCTTCGGTCTGGCAGGATACATGTTTGTCACTGGGTTTGGATAACTGTAGTAGTGGCAGGCCTCATGATGCTGGGACAACCCACATTTAAGAGCAGCATCAAAGTCTACAAGATTTTGTGATCCAAAATAAAAAAAAGGATGACCAAAATGTTCATATTTTACAGAAAATGGACATAAGGATGAGAGCAATTGCTGTCAGTACCTGGATGATGAAGATGTGTTGTTCGTATAGAAAGGTGCATCCAAATATCTCTTCTGTGGAAAATGAGCAGCAATGGTCTCTGCTGAAAGATTTTTACTTCCTAACCAGAATTATTAGGTGTGTATGGAGCTGAGGAAATTAAATTAAGCTGGAGTTGTCCAGGAAAAACCAACAGCAAATTCATTCCTGATTAAGGTAAAATTCAGAGTTCAGTAAATTTCAGGGAGAAACTGAGGATGCATCCTGAGAATAATCTTATCCCAAATGAGCAGATCAGCAACAGGAGAATAGATTTTTGTTGCTGCTTTGAGAGATGCAACATCAAGAAAGGACACTGGCAAGTGAAGTAAGAGTGAAGGGCTTCCCCAGGCTGGCCAGGAGAAGGGAATTTGAATTTCCTGAGAAGAGGCCCTAAACCAGTTTGCCTTGGCTGAGGACACCCCCAGGGAATCTCACTGTGGTCAGGTCAGAAATTTTTTCTCTTTCCATCTTCAGACAGGTTCTGAGCAATGTGACTGGAGATGAACCTTAGCACAGCTAGGGAATAATTGCCCAAATTTTAAGCTGCCCAAAGAGAATTCAAGAAGTGAAAGGACCTTCCTGAGCATCCCAAAACCCCCCTGTGTGGTCATTTAACTGCATTTCTAGAACTACACTTCTGGGCTTCTTTCCAGGTGTTCTATGGTGTTTTAAATCACAAAAGGGAGACAGGGTGGTTTAACAGGGAGGACAAGCCAGCACCCTGACAGGACCAAAGCACTGGGTTAAACCAGTCCTGATTATTGTGAATTCAGGTTTGGCTTGTTAAAGCTCAGTGGGAGCACATTGCAAATTAACAAATAAGTGGAGTTTCAAATAGCTTCTTTGCAGTTTCCATCTGCAGTCACACTCCACTAAAAAAAAGTATCAGTCCCATTTTTGCCTGTGCTCTTCTGAATGAGCCTTGACTGGTGCACAGGGCTCCTTTTAATGATCTTGTAACGTGTTTGCACAAGCCACTTATACCAGGGAGAAATTCTCTCTAATGAAATATGTAAATCTTAGCACTTCCCAGCATCTGACACTAAAAGATAAGGAATGCCTTTAAAGGATTTTGTCCTGTTGCTATAAAAAGATAAAGCAAGGCTGGTACTCAGTGTATGACAGCAAGCTCCTGCAGTGGATTCACAAGGGTTTGGAAGAAATCACAGACAAATTAATTTTGTGACTCACTTGGAATACAGACACATGCAAGGTGCTTGGAAGAGTCCTGAGAGTTATTTCAGCCTGGAAAAAAAAACCAATCCAGTGTAAAGAAAATCAGTTATCAGGGATTTGATTTTTTCCTTCTGTAGGAAATATAATTGCTCTCAAAAAGACTGATGAAGATTGGTCATGAGGTCCAAACTTAAAGTCAACTAATGATGTTATGTAACAACTTCACTTGTCAAAACATCCATTTAGGCAGCTTCATGCTGACTTCTGTGCCACATGCAAAATTAAAAGTTAAAATAGAGCTGATAAATCACCACTTCTACTTTCTTTATTATTTTATTATATCTATAACATTCCACCACCATCACTGAGCTAACTGGCAAAAAAATTCTAAATGATAAAGTTTGTTTTCTTAACTCTGTTATGATTCTTTAATGGTTACCCAAATGACAAGAAATTTTATCACTGCTTTTAGCAGAAAACATTTTCATGTATTCCTTATCAAAATTACAGCTAAGTAGGAAAAATGAGATTTTAAATAACCACTTGCACTACCATTTGCATTGTCACCTACATTAATTTTAATCTTAGCAGACCGTAAAACAGTATTTCTTAAGATTTCTGGCTGATACACCATTCTGTGATAAAACATAAGATCCTGCAGAATCAGCTGGCTGCAGAGTGAAATTTTAGTGGTTCCAAGTCTCACTTTAAACAATTGTGGTTTTCTGTATGAAGGTAAGAATTGGTCCATGTCAACCTGTCATATTTATTTCTTCTCACATTCATTTAAGATCTGCCGAAAATTAGAGAAACAGAACCCACAAACCCCACAAAGCCATTGTTTCTGCTATTTTTCCTCTAGTGCTGGACAGAAGCAGAAGATCTGGCAGAGTGCTTCAGAGGCCTTTGGAATTCAAGGTCAGAACACTGTGGGTTTGTCTGTCTTATGGTTAGACCAAAGAAAGAGCCTTTATGCCTTTGCTCTCTTCATGTCCCAGAGAGAGGCAGGAGAAGGACCTGAGTTAAGCTCCCAGATAACCCCGGATTTCTCCAGCACACAGGTGTCCAGGAGGCTCTGAGGGCTCACATAAATAAATATGAAAAGCTGCTTATGATGAGGAACAAGCAGAATACAGATGATTTCTGCTTTATCCTTTCAGCTGACTTTGACCGTGGTGCCATTGCAGTAACCCTTTAGCACTGATCATTTTTGGATTTAAGACCCAAAGAAGTGAAGTAATTTATAACCCCATGATTTTACATACAAGCCTAGATGCAAATGTGAAAGCAAAAGCTGTAATTCTCGTTGAAAATCTGATTTAGAATCCAAAGTGTTTTTCACAGCTTCCAGCACCAGTATTTTTTATTTGAACATATTGGACTACATGATTTGTTAAGCACAACTTGGAGAAAAGTTATTAGAATTTAATAATCTACTGCTTTGTGAAGGATGTTCATCAAGCATAAAAAAATAGCCATCAAAATAGAAACCATGGCTGATACAACCCAATTCTCTACCTATTCTCAATCATGCTATTAATTTGAATATCACTGTGTCTGATCCTTATAATGACAGATGTGGTTTGGGGAAGATGATCTGACACTGGATTTGAAAATAGAGAGAGAATTACTTATTGGATTTTCTTCTTAAATGCTCAAAATCATATGCTGATAGAAAGCTTTAAGAACCAATCGTGCATATTAATTGAAGGCTTTGTTCTTGGAAAAATTGAAAAGCATAGCAGAAACACAATAATACTGATGAGTGACATGTAGTATGTATCATATATAAAAATATGAAGGGATAGTTCTTGACATACGTCATGCATGAGATTATTAAAACTAAAAGTTATTCTTGGGGATTTTTGGCCAGAGTTTCTTACAGAGTGTTTATGCAAAGCAGAAATTCATCTTCATACTCATCCTCTGATCCCAAAACACCTGTAGTTGCCAAAGTAAATGCAAATAGATATGAAGCTTTCCTGATAATGACTGCAACTCATCAGGACACTTTTCCAGATTTTTTCCCCCCACTGAATTAATAAAACAGGAAAAAAGAAGTCAATAATTTTCAAATATTTCACTGCACTAAACTGACATACATTACAATTTTTCAATACATTTCACATGGTTTTATAAAAATATACAGTAATTGGCTGGTATTTCTGGAATATTAGAAGCCAACTGGAGTGTGAAACTTTAAATCACTGATAAGAGTAAGGGGGTAAATAATTTTGCAGTCCTGCTACTGAAATTCAAAATGCATGGAACCCATGGGTTACAATATTAATTAGCCTTCAGGTCAAACAGGATCAGCTTCCTGGGTGCAGACTCCAATTCTGAAACTTCTGTAAACTTGTCATTCGTTGGAAAATACAAGCAGAGATCCAGGAGCTCCAGAGATGTTTTTGAGCCTCCATGTGTGGCTTAGGGCCTTAAAAAAAATCCTTCAGCTACATCTGGGCTTCACCTTGGTTATCTCCCAGCACACTTTGCAATCTTTAAATAGCAAGGCTACCTAGAAGGTGAATCTTGAATGAAAACTAGATTGACTCAACTGAAAAAAAGTTTTGTCACTTTCCAAACTTCTTTGAAGCAAACTGTTAAGTCTGTGTAACAATTCTGTGGAGCTTTTAACAGGCTTTTAACACTGAAGGGCTCCCATCCTTCACTGTTTGGTACTATTAGTGAAAAAAACTGAGTATTTTTCATTGTATCTTTGAATTACAATCTGTGTAAAAATACAAGCTTTTAATTAAAGGTTTATTGTTAAAGATTCCAAAAAGACCATGAACAAATACAAGTAAACAGTTAGACACCAGTTACTCAAAGTCACTGTATTTACTCTGTAGTTTCAACCAGTAAATGGGAGAAAAAACTGGAACAAGTCTAGATTTAATCATGCTACCCCTTTGCTACAACATTTAATTGCCCCTCAGGGCATATTGATTGTTTTTTATAGGGGTAAACAATAAAACTGCTGCATGTAAAGAAAGTAAAGAAAAAGCAGGACAAGAGCTGCAACACTGAAATATGTCCTTGAGTGACCATGTTGTCCAGTGCTATTTCTGGGAGGAGAGTTTTGGTTTTTTCTCCATGGATTTGGCAGTAGTTTTGCTCAGCCCAGCAGTGTAATCACAGAAATCTGCGACTGTAAAATTGTGGTGGAAGAAAATATTATTAAATTTTAAAACACCCCTGCAAGTATTTGTCAGAGCAAAATGGGAAAGCATAAAAACCTGAAAATCCCATTAAGTCAGAAATTTACTTGACACTAACATTTTGGTGACTGTTACAGTTTCAGTGTTTTCTCTGCCCTTTACCTTTAAAATAATAACCTATTGTTAAAAATGCACATACATATATCACAAACACATGAGATGGACACACAGAGCTGCCAAGCAGCAGCATCTGTCTACAACTTAGCAGTCTTACTGGTATTGCAAGTAAATTATAAATTATTCTTTGTTACTAAAAATGACTGTTCTACCAATCACCTATTTGATAGCTTGAAGAATGTACAGAAAAACCACACTTTTTCAGACCAAAGAATGCCTTTAGTATGCTTCTTTTACAGAAAACCATTTTTTCTAGTACTGCTTTTAATTGAATGTCATGACCTAAGAGAGATGAGACACGTCATAAAATGAAGATGTCATATTTGTCTCTGTCAAAAGAAAAAACCCTGCATTTTAACAGTTTCAGGATTTTAATTTAAAAATGCACTTGTCAGAAAAAGCTTTTCAAAAGCAAAGGAAATCCTTCTGCTGTTTCTTGCTTGACAAGAGAATCCAAGCTTTAAATTTAGTACATGTGATATTTCAGTCACAAACAGACTTTTTCAGCTTTGCTTCGTTATTGTCTATAAAAGTTTGCTGTTGGAGCCAGACAAAGTCCATTAACATATTTGCTGAAATAATACTTGTTTCCTTCTAACTTTGTTAGTTTTACTAGATGTAAGTTTTATAACACACTTTATAATAAATTTTCTCTATTTTGGATGCAGTATCTGAATAAAGCTGAAAAAATAAAAGAGAAAAGGGGAGCTATTGAACCACTAAATCAAGTCTGTCCCAGACTTGGAAATGAGTAATTTTAATGCCATAATCACTTATAAGAAGGACATAACCATTCTCAAAAACTGTACTAGGTTGCAGGGGCCTTAGAAGATTGTATGATCTGTTCTTCAGGTAAAAGCACATTGACCTATAATTTAAAAATGATTTTATTTTCTCAAAAGTATTCTCTATAAGTAGGGATGCAATGTAAGTGTATCTTGAAGAACTCCAGCTATTGGTAATAACTTTCTCTACTCTTACTCTTCATAATATTATTTCTCATATTTCACATATTCATTCTATATTTGGGTGATACCAAATGCCACAAAGGCACAATAAATTAGAGGGAGGTCCTGGAACTCTTTATACAAACACAAACCTTGACACCCTTTTGCCCAACACAGCATTGACCCTGGCTGACATATTGATTACTCAAGGGGAGCTGAAATCCAGATGGTTTCTCTGGATATAATTAGGAAGGAATGAACCCCCAAGACACAAGAGGCTGCAATCAGCATTTATGACAGCCTGAAAGGGAGGCTGAGCAGGAAGGTAGCAGAGCTGTCTCTGGAGCTCAATGATATAACTATAAAATGTCATGACATTAAATTCAGATCTGGCAAAAAGCTTTTGATAACGTGTGAGCCTGAGCTTCAGAAATCAAAGGAATAAACCCAGTGTGTTTGGTTGCCTGAGCTGTTCTCGTGTGACTGTGACCTTTCCCTCACTGCAATTATGAATCACAGTGAGGGGAAAGCACAGGAAACAGGAAAATATCAGTAATTTTTACGTAGATCCAATATCTGCCATCCAGATATTTGGCACAGAGCTCAGTAGGTAACCTGTCAAATTTGGGGCACAGTTTATGAGACAGTCAGCTTTATGCTTCCCAGAAGTGCTAAAATCATCCTCTTCTGGAGGAGGGATGCTATTTCCAAAGCCAGAGCATACCAGCAGGCAGCCTCCTGCCAGATGGCTGTGAGCACAAAAGGAGGGACCAAGGCATGGATGGCTTGGCTTCAGGAGCTCTGCTGTCCCTTTTCCTGCTGGGTAGTCCAGGTTTGGAGCAAGCCTTCTGTCAAAGGTGTGCTCAGGTGCTGCCAGAGCTGCCCTACACTGCACAGACTGGAGAAAACTCCCTTTTCTGCCACTCTCAAGCACCACTAAGCCACTTGCAGTCACAATGGACCCCATAACCTGAAGACAAAAAGGTTTTGTTCTGTCCCACTTAGCCACGTTGTTATTGAGCACCCTATGTACAATTCAGAATATGCAAATATTATTTAGAAGAACCAGTTACAAAGTCTAATTGTTCTGAATGCCTAATTTCAGCATTCTTGCCAGAGTATTTTGCATCATCTTGTGGGCTACAGCTGTCAAATGGCAGAAACCCCCCAACTGCTGGAGGTAGAAAAGTTTATATCATATAATTAGGACTGCTAATTCTGGCCTGTGCATAGAATCCGTAGAAAACCCCCCAAATTTATAGAAAAAACCCCAAACAAACCAAAGCATAACAAAGTAAATTCTATTAATCTTTGCAATTGAGTTGTTAATTATAATTAGATAATGTTCCCTCTTCACATACATCTTGAGTGAGCTGTAGCAAATTTCTGTCAAGTCATCATACAAGCTAAACTGCATGGCCAAAGGATCATTCTGCAAATGGGCAGGATGCAAATAAAGGTTTCTCTGCATTCCTTAGTAATAGTTGGAACATCCTTTCCTCCATATGCATCACTTCAACAACTTGATTTAAAAAAAATAAGTGCAAGAATTGGTAATTCTGAACCACAATTCTCCCGTCCGTGTTTGAGCTCCCACGATGAGCATCATAACAAAAGAGCATCACCAGGAGAAGTCATGGCAGATGTGCACATTTCTCATGGGCACACATTTCAAGGCTTTCTTTCTACTATGTAATCTACTAGCTCAGAATTCTCCCCCTTTCTAGAGGTTTCCTTGAGCACAGCAGTAAGCTGGAAAGCACTGCCTAGTGCTGAAGTTTCCAAGTGAAAATACAAGAGGAGCTTCTTATTCTCATTCCAGCTCTTTACAGAAGACTGGGTGGCTGGAGCAAGCAAAGGATTCAGGTTCCTGATCTCATCCGAGGCTGGGAAATTCCCCTGGGGTTGAAATAGTACAGTCAGAAACCTTTTCTTTGGATTTTGTTTCTATAAGTTTTGGCAAAGGTGATCTGCTGGGGCAGAACAGGATTATCTGGATCATGGCTACAGATCCTGGAGTTCTGGGGTCCCAAAAGATACAGCCAACTTTGGGGAGGCTAATAGTTAAATTATTAGGGACATAATGAAAATAAGCTCTCAGGTCTGACCAAGTAACACTGAGATCCAGTAAGAAAACAAAATAAAACCTTACAGGCAGTCTTAGAACTCCTCATAGAAAGTAGAAATATTTCTACATCCATTTTGTGTAAGAAAGAAGCTGTTAGGTACTTGCACTGCCTTCATCTATGCTTTACAATGTACAACATGACAAATACCTGCAGCTTTCTGAAGATGAAATATTGATTCCACTCTAATAAATAACAGAAATGCAATAGATCCTTGGTGGCACAATAGGCTAATTTATTGGATTAACTTTTTATTTGGAAGAGCAACCTCCAAAATCATCTCATGTGACAGATGAAAATAGATTTGAATTGATCAATCTGTGAAATTTCCACAGCTAATCTGGTTAACAAGTCAACATTAAGTTATGCAGGACTCAAACACTGAACAGCTCACTTGGGAAATTGGGCTCATTCCATTACAGGAGTATCTCAAGCAGAATCTCTACACTGTAACAAATTGTGATTTATACATTTATCTATTTATACACACAAACACAAACACCCCTTCTGATTCAATTTTGGCAAGTGCTTGCAGATTTTCCACAAGGTCACTTCCAGGGTGACCTCAGGATGTCACACACTGCTCATTCTCCTTCCATGGACTCTGTGCACCTGCTTTCCTAATCACAGCCATCACAGGGTGTGGGATTGATGTATATTTATATGGCAATGCATGCGTGGGCACCCTAGCTACAAAGAAATATTGATGTGCTGTTTCTAGCATTGTTTTTTAATGTAAAATTCAAATAAATACATGTTACTCTATTTACATTAAAAACTCTGTTTCATAATCCTGCATAAACCTGGAATTTGGATTTGTTTCTGCAAAGTCACCCTATTAAAACTATAAGCAGCAAATATCCCAAAATTTTATATGTAGAGCAAGCTCAGCATCTGATTTTTTACAAAAAACTGTAAAAGTACCAAAGATTTTTCTTAAAATCATTCAATTTGCAGTCTTCCTTCCACCTGTAAGGCCAAAGCAATATTATACCAGCAGAAGTCTGAAAACAGATTGCCAGTACTAATTGAGGTGGTATTGAAAGAACATCCAACACAAGCTCCTCCTTTCATTTTATTGAAATCAGTGTCTTGAAACAGTTCTGAAATTAATCAGGTAAGAGTATCTACAACTCCCTTCCAGTTCTGTTTTGGAAAAAAACCCAAACCCCAACCAACAGAAAAAAAAAAAGAAATAAAAAAAAACCAAATCAAATGCTTTGCATCTTACTAACTCAAATCACGGATATGACAACTTCATATCTGTAGCCAAAACCAGACAGATTTAGCAAAAAAGTATTGCTAATTATAAGCAGAAATGGCTTAGATTTAAAATGCAATAGATCAAGCAAAACAATGATTTCAACACACAGGTCTCAAATAACATATAAATGCCTTAAGCTTTCAGACCTACACAGTAGTCTCGAGTCTTCTCTGTACCTACATTGACAGGAAAAAAATCCTGATACACATTTTTCTGCAAAAAAACCCTCTGCAATCCCAATCCCCCCTAAAAAACACTTAAACTTTTCTCCTCTTTTAAGGAAAAAGATTGGAAAAAAAGGCAGAAAAAATATTAGTTTTTAGGCATGGTTTTCCTGATCTCATGCCTCTAATGCACAGCATTTCCTTTGTTAATAAGTGTTAATATACCTTAATGGCAGAAATTTAAGTACAAAAATATTGATGCTGGCAGTAAGCTGTGTCTATATAAACTAATGAAGCAAAGATAAGCCAAATTTTGATGTTAACATGCATTGGATTCTACTGAGAAGATACTAAAATCTGAAACTGTGAATAGTTATTTGCTAACCCCAGTATGTGCTCTCAAAGAAGCACAGCTAACAATATAATGACTTATTGATTTCATATGGACACAGGTTCCAAAATTGGATTGCAAAACTCCATTAACTCCTCTACCTGGGCTGGCCAACTGCAGACAACACTAATTGCTCTCCTTGCAGTTCTGCATGTACCAATTTCTAAGATTAAAGAAATGGCACAGTTCATTATACAGTGGCATTTCAAAACCCACCTACTACTGCAAAGCGACACATTATGTTTTATTCAGATTTCATTAAAAAGTCTTTATAAAGAGGCAAAAATTTTGAAGTATAGGTCATAGTTGAAAAGGTATACTGTTATTCTTGAAGAACTCATTCCTTCTACGATGCAGTAAGCTATTACGTTAGAAAGTTACAATATACCCTTGAATAAGCTTTTTTTTGTAAACTTGAAGTTTGCAAGGAGCAGAAAAATAACATCTAATTTCACAGAATATGTTGAGTTGGAAGGGACCCACAAGGATCATCCAGTCCAACTCCTGGCCTTGCACAGGACACCCCAAAAATTACACCATGTGCCTGAGAGCATTGTCCATACAACTCTCATCCCTCAGAATATCACCCAGGGCAGAAATTAAGTTTCTACAGCATTTAAATCTTTATGTATATTTGCTATGAAATGAGCAAAAAAATGCAATGTAAAACCCAAACATGGAGGGAATGCTGAAAATAAGCAAGCAAGCAGAAATCCCAGGCAATGACAGGGCAAGTGAGGCATTCTGAAAGCTGAATTTATGGAACACTGTGGGAATTTGTGATGATAATGAAAGTGGGAAATGAACACAGTGCTTTTATCACTTGCAATTCCTCACTCTCCCTGGGATTTCTCCTTGAAGTGTCATAGAACAGGGATCCATAGGCCACCCTCTCTTGTGGAATGCACAGGGATACAAATAGGGCACATACAATGTCATTTTAGTCTTAACACATGCAGAACCACAAATATATCAGTAATTCTGAGATTACATGAGGCAGAGAAGAGCAGGAAAGATAGACGTAACCAGCTTCAAAAAATAAATGCACTGGCCATAATTGCCATGAGTGATGTGCTTTTGCACGGTGGATGATTCCAAAAGGAAGCCTTTAGACAGTTGTGCTAGGCAGCTGCTCCTGGAATCCTTCACAGAAATAATGGTGGGACCACTCTGTGGAGTTCTGTATCTGTGCCAGAGGGCTCAGAAATGATGCAGTATTTAAAGAAGGTTTTTAGTCACATGTGCTGAAACACCTGGACATGAAATGATAGGCCAGGACTCTGTAAGTGAAAGGATTTGGGATGACTCTGTCTTATTTCTCATGTATTAAAGAGAAAAGAAAGTGAAGCACCAGTGTGCCCATCACAGGCAATCCCAATAAAAAGTCTTGACAGATTAGACACTTTGCATGTTCGCTTTCTGAATGTGATACAGGATATCATATAAATCTCTTTGAGACAGAACTTTTCACAGCTCACAGTTCAGAGTGCCAAGCACACAGTAAAAATGTCTAATGACATCGCTGTCAAGAAGCAGCATTTGATTTCAAAGTATCACTGAATTTTAAATACTAATTACAATCACATAACACATTCTCATTTATCTCCATCAGTGTTTATATCTTACCAGATATAAATCCACTCAGCTGAAAGAGATGTGAAATAATTTCTTCAACTTTATTATTCACAGACAAATGGAAGACTGTCAAGACACAGAAGGCAGCCTTCTGACAGTTAAAGCTTTTGACTTTGATCTTGTGGATGTGCTCTTCTGTAGCCATTCCTACAACTTACAGCACAGCATTTATATACTTACCTAGAACATTCTCGAGATCTTCTGAAGTCACTTCCTTTTGTAGTGTTGATTTTGATGCTTGCAATTGTTCACCGTGCTGAGATAATAATATAAACTCTCTGCTGAAGGATTCTGCTTGTGCCATGCAACTCGAAGAGACAGAGGAGTTGCCATCTGCAGATTCAACATTGCAAGTAGAAAAAGGTGTAAGCTTTATCCTGTACATTAAACATGTCTGACTCTTAACTGCAACCAGTTGTCTACTAAGAATTTTTAGGACTTTTTTTGGGTAAGGACCACATTAATGTATTCTACATGCAATTGCAGGGTTCTTGAAGGGTGCACGGTCGTCTGTAAGATGAGATACAATAAGCAACTCCATTTCCAGTAATTACTTCAACAGACTCTAAACTACTTCAGCTCTGAGAAGCAGAGCTGTCAGAGAGGCAAAATGCTATAAAGAGCACACAAATGTGTTTTCTTACATTTTTTTCCCACTTGTTATTCTCTGCGATCATTTTAAACTATTTCAAAGCCTGCCTGAAAATTCTTGGTTTATGATATCAACATTTTCAGTATTGCTTCCCTCTTGGGGTTTCCTTTGAGGTTTTGTTGTTATAATGTTAACTTTTCAGGACTGGTATTGCTTCACTTTCTGCTGGAGCACACAGACTTCTGGGACTTAAATGTAAACTTCTGCAGTTCAAGCACCACTTGAGATGCATTTCTTGATCTTGTGACACATGAAATGTTTTGGTAGAGTAAGTCTGTTCCTACTAGTAGTTCCCAATCTGGTCATGGGTTCAGACACTGTTTTCACCCTTTTTCATTTCAGCCTCCATGGTAAAGAATGGTGACATGGGCTCCTGTAGAGCTCCTCAAACCAGATGGAGAAGGTTCACACAGCAAAAACTCCAGCCTGGGCTCTTGGGGAATTTTGTCAAGGAATTGCAGTTACTCTGCAGTAAGTGTCTTTTCCTTACAAAATCTCCTATGCTCTTTTTGTGCATCTCCTCCATATAAAATGAGCATTTTGGTCTGGAGCAACCTTCAGGGTACTGGCTGTGCTGTGAATGTTGCTGAACCTTGAGCAAACCATGTGAAAATCAGGTTTTCTTCCTTCCCTGATCAGTTCCTTCACCATGAAATAAAGGTGGTTGACATGGGCTGCACATAGGTCTGTTGCTGAAGCTGTATCAAAAGATCACTGTGTTTACACAAGGGATTCAAAATAATTTAAATATTTCACTGTAGGTGGAATGAGTTTAAGAAAAAACCCTAGTCTAGAAAGTCATAGTAAGCAGGGGTAGCACATACCTAATTCACACATCTTAAAAATCCTCTCCTAGGAGCAAATCACAACTTCAAAATTCAAAATACCTGAAACAGTTACACTTGAGGCAGAGGATGTTCTACACAAGAACAAAGAATGATGATGGAAGTGGAGGAGGCAGAGCAGCTGAATGACTGTTCCTGAAATGTTATACCTAAAAAAGAACTGACACAGGAAAATCCATGTCATTCACAAGCCTCTATGACCAAATTAACTTCACTGAAGTTGTTACAACAATGTTGATATAATGGAGCAGTAAACAGAGAAGGAGAAAACTCATAAAACCTTTGATTTCTTTCCTGATCTGATTCTTGTTAGAGGAGTAAAGTAATTGCCTCTAGTAAGGCTGCAGATGGTGTTATTTTTATTTTAGACTAAGTAGAAATATTCAGAGGTCTTAAACTCTATTTAAAAGTACACAACATTCCTATGAATTTCAAAATTGAGGAACTTTGGCTATTTCATCTTTGCTGGCTTTTCATAAAAATGGGGTCAGAAAGATCTGAACAACAGAAATGCCAGAAGATCTTAGTTTTCACATGCAGGACTTCTTCCAATACTATTTCTGACAGAAGTTAACTTTCTCTATGATAACAAATCTTAATTTTACCTTCAGTATTATTTAAATATTATGGAAATTTTTAAAGTGAAAACTTAGGAGCATCCCAACTGATAAATTCATATCTTGTTTGGAATAAAATAATTTGATATTTCTATTTGTATTGATTGTTTTCTTATTAGCAGGTGTTTTTTTTTCCTAAAGAACTCCTTTGACTCTTTAAGTTTTTATTTTTACTTGTAGGATTTTGTTCCATTTGTCAAGCTCTTTCTGAAATCTGGAAGCAGCTGCCTTCTATTTCTGAAGAAGAGGTCTTGTCAGAGTAATGTGAGGTTTTCTGGTTAAGTTCCCATTAACAGACAACCTGGTCAGCCAGGTCAGAAGTGAGAATAATATCCACTGGTTAAAGATTTTTTTCATCAGATGTTTTGATAGTAATTTTGCAAGGAGGCAGACTGCTGTGAAACCCTGTTTAACAGAAATACAGTTTTCTTGTGTGTATTCATCTGAATTATGTTCTTTCTAGATCAATCCCTCATGGTTGACAAGGGAGGAAAAAACATGGTCAGCAAAACAGAGCTTAGCACAGATTCCACACAAGAGAACAAACGCTGATGCTCACGAGTAAGCCCTGAGCTGGAGCAGAACGTGGCTGATTGTGGCACTGCAGGGGCACAGTGACCACTCATGGGCTGGATATGGCCAATCATGAACTGGAGCAGTCACTGTAAATTACAGCACTCTGGTGGAATTATCAAGGCTGAAACCACTCTCACCACATTTTCCAAGAAGAACAGTCAGAGGCAAGAGAGCTCTGAGATACCAGAGGGTGTCCTGGTGGTTTTTATCATCAGCTGCTAACGGGCCCTTGGTGAGCTGCCCTTCACATCAGTCAGCCCACAGGATATTTACAGACCTTGAATACAAAAGGCAACGAGGCAGATGGCTGGAACACCAGTGCTGATTTGCTTTTGACATCCCTGATTTACTTTGTTGTCTAAAGGTTTTAATTTTTTTTTTTAATTTCTTAATGCTTATGAAAATCCTTAAGCAATTAAATACAGAACTTTTTCCAAGAGGCACAGTCTTATGTTCTACCCTAGCAAGTCCAGTTAGCTGCTAAGTGTTTGGTCTTTCCTGGAATATTTGTTTTCTTTTTAATTTACATAACATTCCATTAAACCCTCTTTGAAAATAATTTATGTAAATCTCAGACAATTTTGTCTGTATTAATATAACCACTCGTTCAATGGCATAAATAACTGGAACCATGAGTAATCGAAAAGCTGAGAATTTAGGACAACTGAAACAATACCAGAAGTTCCTGTGTTTTACAGATAATTCCTTTAAAATAACACCAATAAAATATGTCACACTAAGCAGCAGGAGGGACTAAGAAGATGAGGGGCAGCACTGGGTGTTCTGCCTTTGGGAGTAGCACTGGGGTACCCAGAGGAAGGTTTTCCCCTCGGGAGATGCTCTGGTAACAAAATCTCAGGTTCTGTGGGGGAACACACACCACAAAAATATAAGTGGGCTAAGACCACAGCCTCTTGTTTTTTATAACAAAGGTCTCCAAATCAAAACACTCTTTTTGGGGTTGTGATTCATGTGTGCACCTTGGTGTGGGCGAGAGGAGACAGTGAACAGCCAAGATCCAATTCAAATGTATTTGCCTCTCATTACCTGTGTTTGAAGCATTCTTGTTAATGACTTTAAAATGAGGATTGGCACAACCAAATGTTATTTATTGCAAGAATTAATTTCAAAGAGCTCTCCTCAACATGACATTTAAGAAATACAAAGAATTTGAACAAGTCCAACAAAAAACCTTTAAAATCGCTTTCCTTAACGCACAGAGATAGTTTATAGAAGGGTTAAGATCTAAGGACATATGATTTCAGGATGTTAAAACATTTCAAAAGACAAGTCTGATTTTGATTGAACATAGTAAAAATATTCTGCAGTCAGATCATTTAAAGTGACCCAACTAAATTTTGATGAACTTGCCACCTACAAAAAATCTGTTATTAGGGAAAACACTTTGTACCTGCTAAGCATTAATGCATGAATTAATAAAAATGGCTCTGACTAATGCCAAGCAAAGGCAAAAAATTATTTTTTTCAGAAGCTGACGCATCATCTATTACTTTTAATGACACATTCCATAAGTGTCAGATTTTCAGGCTTTATGAAACTAGAAAGTCTATTTACTCAAATACTTTTCCTATTTCAGTAACTTTAAAGTCAGGCAGACAGAGTCTGACAGTTCATGCCTTTTCCTCTTGTCTGTTCAAGTGGAAGAAAAAGTCCAGCAGCCTTTCCCTGTCCCTTACCCCTAGACACAAGTGAGACATCTAACCCATATGCTTTCAGCACAACCCAAACCCACAGAAAGGAATCTCTTCCTAACACAAGGAATAATTAAAAACCTATCAGAATGATCTCAACTATAGGATTCATTTCCACTAAAGGGGAAAGCAATCTCTTGTGAAATGTTAACAATGTCTTTTTTATAATCAAACCCACACAATACAAATATTATTTTCATGCTGATAAAGGATGGTCCTAAGGAGAATGGGATTTTGTTAACTCATCTCAACACAAAGATTTTATTCCATCTTTTCATTCAGCCCATATTCATCCTGGGTTTAGTGCAACCACTCTCATTTTACAATGGAACACTGTATTAATTTTTATTTTCATCTTATTTACAGCAAAAATCCCTAGTCATAAAGCAGAATCTACGTGTTTGGCACTAGACAAACATGAAAATAAAGCTCAGGTTCCCCCAGATTAAAATTCTAGGCTCCTACACAGCAAGATGACAAGACCTTAAAAATTTATCAGAGTAAGTCTTCCATGCTGTTATCAACAGGTACTCTGGCATTTGTATGATGGTCTTTGTTGATTTATAAAGGGAAATAAGACAAAACTTGGTAAAGTGTACAGCAGAAGATCAAGCAATCTTTAATTTTTTTCCCAGGAAAAAGCTGCATTCAAACTGACTTGGTCTTGTCCATCTTGCTTCCTCTAACTTTGGTTTTCCAGACCAGGAAGTATTTTTTCATCCCAGGAGCAGCAGAAACAATTATTTAGGCATGTGGACGTTGCAGGCTGTCACACCTGCTGTCACAACAGCTCAATAACAGCACTTGGGCTGTTGGGAGACAGGTGCAGGTCTATTTGGACAGTTCCTGCTTTCTAAACCTTCTCCCAACTGGACAGATGCATGAAAAATGAAACTTAGGCAGAGATGTCTTGTAGCCACAAACATCCCTGTGCTGGCCACATCAGTGGACGAGGGAAGGACTGTGAAAGTCACCTCTTTGCACTTCTGTAAGGCCTTTGACTCGGTCCCCCCCAGCATCCTTTTCTCTAAATTGCAGAGAGATGGGTTTGCTGGGTGGGCTGGTAGGTGGACGAGGTATTTCTTGGACAGTCACATCCAGAGGGCAGTGGCTTGGCTGAGGTGGATAGGAACCAAGCATTAGCATAAAGTGTGTAGTTAAAGAATGAGAGTCAAATAAAATTTTGTTTAAAAGCTTAAAATTGGCTTATCTGTCTTCTAAACATTCCCCTCACAGCAGCCATTAATTCTCTAGTTGACACATATACACACAAATTCAGAAACAACAAACGTTGCCAGAACTTTGTGGAGCACTGTAATGGAACAAGATCATGATTTCTTTGGTTAATTTTTGTAATGTGGAGTGTGGAACTAGCAAGCATAAAGTACAAATATGTGTGAAATTCAAACCAGATTCAGCCAGAAAGAAGCATCTCCCTCTAAAAAGTAATGAAAGAAGCATTGAAATGAATGTGTAGGAGAATAATGTTGTATATTTATCTGAGCAAGAGGCTAAACTTCAGCTACCAAGTTGTTACTGATGTTTCCAAAACAGCCAAAAGAATGTGATAAATTCACCACTAAATATTTCTTTCTGTTTATCACTACACAATTTTCTGAAATGCATTCTATATCATTTGAGCAGTACTAGCTATTTCATGCAGTCTTTATAGCAAGAAAGAGAAAACATGGAGGAATTTACTTGCTTCCTAAAATTCAGTGCATAGGAAGATAGTAGGAAGATATTACCAGAGACAGTCTTACTTTTTCTAAGGTTAAATAAACAAGAAGAAACAAATAATATCAAAAGAAAAAAAAAAGATATTTTGTTTCTTTAGTAATTTAGACATAAGAATAAAAAACTTTCATGTAATCTTTAGATTCTGTAATTCTTTAAATTCTTGAATGCCTTGAGTGCAGGAGTCAGCATAGTATGGCATTTATCACATAGAGGTATTGAAAATTTATTACTGTAATTGGTTAATTTCAATTTATTTTTCATTTCCTTACATGAAATTGGAAAAGAAGTCAAAATTGAGTAACTTATAAGGCAGCTGTCTTTCATGTAGCCATTTTGGCACCAGTGTTAATTCAATTTCTCCTAAATAATGGCCTGCAGAAAACTATTGAAAGAATCAAGAAAAAAAATAGCAATCACTTTCAAAAAGAATTTGTCAAGCATTTCCAAACCTTCATTATCAAAGACTAAAAGTATGAATACTGATGGCCTCAGTGGTGGCAAAAAAAAAAAAAATCACTGTTTTATTTTGTCTACCAGTGCAGTTTTTGTTTAATTTTGAACAAGCTTACAGCTGCTACACCCAGAGGGTGGTCACCTTAACACCTTCTGGCAGCAAACTCCAAAAAACGTTTTCTTGAACCTCTGCCAGACCTTGCAGGCAGGCAAACAACATCTGAGAACAAAATGAACAACAGGGTAATCAAATAGAGTTCAATTATCTAAAGAGAATGTTCACACCTGTGTGAAAGGAGATTAAAATGACAAATTAAAGTAGCATAATTGTAAAATTATGGACTGGAGCTGGACTGGCAAGAATACAGCAAAATGGCAATGGGTAGATGTACTTTTGTAGAAATCTTTCTTATCTTTCGTGGCAGGATGAGAGAAGACTGGATACTAAGCACTAATTAATTATTTTGAATGAACTATTCTGTTGTTTGGCCAAAACAAATAGTAGATACTTTATTGCAGACATTTTGGAACACATCCCTTTGTACTTAAATCACAGCTGTACCTAAAATTCCTGTACTACAGTAAGCATTCTCAAGGCAAAGGAACAAGGCTGTCCCTTTTTACCCCCATTCAGATTCCCAACATTTTTTCTTTTCTATCCATTTAGTTTTAGAAAACTAAAACTAAAACTAAACTTTGTTTTTCCACTAGTAGAAAATATGTTTTCCCCATTCTAACAAGAGCAATTGCAGTGATTTCTAAGCTATACCTGTGATTTTCTGACTTTCAAATCAAGTATCTGGTATAGACAACAAGAAGTTCAGCATCCAGCAACAATACAGTTGTGTAAATTATGCAATCATCATTTAATCCATGTAAATTTAGGGTCATACTAATTCCAAAATGTATTGATGCTAAAGACAAAAAGTACTTCAAGGTTGAGTTGTCTTTGAAGATGTATAAGATCTGATGAAACATCATGGAATGTGTTTCATCAGATCTTATACATCTCATAGTCTTAACAGGTATTATTTTTAGTGCTTCTTTTAGGATTATCACTACTCTGAGCTTCTGGTGAGATGCCTTAGCTCTCTAATCTGACTGAAAATTAACCTGGCAAGGAGATAAATACACACATAAAGTATTTTAATCAATTTTCAGCTAAATTAGTGAGACTGTCTAACATGCTTGCCATGAAATCACCAGGACCAATGTGATGGAGAAGGTGTTGTACAGCCTGCTGTGTTCAGGGTACAGAAATTGGTCAGACCATAAACCCCCTGTGCTCCAGCTGGTTTTCAGAGATCAGTGAGCTGTGATTTCTGATCACAGCCCATTCAGCACTATAACCCTGCTCAGGAAGGTCCTGCACATCCAGATTCACAAACAGTACAGATTATTGAAGGAACAGAAAAGCAAGCTCAGAATTGCTGGTGATAAATGCACTAACTACAGAGATTGCCACAGAAAGAATAGCAACAAAGATCTACTAACAATATAAATATAAAAATGAGTATTTCCACCTCTGTTCCAACCCAGGTGGAAGGGCAAAGTTCACCTAAAAGTGTCCCTTCAGGAGAGCAGGAAGGACATAATCTGTCAACTGATTCTGAGCCGAGGTGTTTTCCCCCTCAGTAGTTTTTGCCCCAAATTCCCCCTTTTATACTATAAATTTTGACTCTTGCCAGTGGGGTGAAGCAATCACATCTGATAGCTTGAGTTTTGGGGACTTTGCTCACACATGTGTTACATGTCCTCTCTTTTTTTTTCACTTGCATTCTGTGAAACTTAGTACGGAAATGGAGCTTATGAGAGTCTTGGTTACTTTCTGTCAGAATTGATACTTGACACAGAAGGTAGAATGAACACTTTGGTCCTCTTCCACATGCTGAGGTGGCAGTAAAGGCTGTCTGACCTTCACCAGAGAGCCTTTGTGCACATCCTTATCTCCTTATGGGACCAGATTTACAGCAAGGCTTGTTACACACAGTGAAGGGGCTGGTACAGATGTGCAGGTGTTCTTCTGTGCCTCACATTCCAGACATCTTGCAGTCCTCAGCCTTTGCTCAAGACCTGCCAAGGTAAGGAACGGGCTCAGCTCAAGTTTCCCTCAACCAGCCTCTTCAATTCTTCACCAGCTTAAAGTCCACTGTAGAATTCTGACCATTTTCCACACCAGGAAAGGCTGAAGGTCCTTATGCAGCCACTGTTCCCTCCATCCATCCATCCATCCATCCATCCATCCATCCATCCATCCATCCATCCATCCATCCATCCATCCATCCATCCATCCATCCATCCATCCATCCATCCATCCATCCATCCATCCATCCATCCATCCATCCATCCATCCATCCATCCTCCTTGCATGCTGGTTTTGGGCAGTTTCTTCAGGGCCCCCTAACTCATGGCAGTGGGAGTGATTAACTTCCACTCAGAGCAGTAGAAATGTGTCAGCTCGCTCAAAAAAGCTTTTGAAACAGCTCCAACAGCAGCCAGGCTGCTCAGGTTTGTGTGCATCCCAGTGGGATGCAGGGGATGCCCACACTCTGACAGAGGAGCGAGGAAGGATGAGCACTCTCACAGCTGTTTTACTCAACACTGCATGAGTTACAGACCAGAGTTATGGATTAGAGAACTTGTCACTTACAGAGGGGATGAGCTAAGTGGTGAATTCATGTGCAAAGGGGATGGACCCTTCGTTTGTTGTGTTCTTCTTTCCCAGAGAGCTGATGAGAAAAATTTAATTTACAGAGTATCTTGTCCTGCAGATTTGAGAGCTCCAAACAGATCGTGACATATGTGCCTTTAATCTTTTCTGTGGGAAAAGGAGACTTCATTTTGCTGTGTAACAGAGGATCTGCTGGGGAACAACCTCTGTGTCACATCCATGAAGCAATACATGCAGCCTGAGCAGTGTCACTGCCATTAATGTGAAAGCACTCCAGCACACTGTACCAGGCTGCACTCCTGACAGGAAAAGAACCACCTGGAAAAAAGCAAAGCCAGAGAACACGACCCTCAGATGGCACAGGTCTGGCATGTGAAGATTCAGCAAGATTTGAAGGTACAGAGGAGCAGCCATGCAGCAAACCCAAGGGGTGTTTGGGCTGGGAGAGCCTCAGAGGCTGCAGGAAAACACTGTCATCCATCTCTTCTTTCCTGAAAATCAGTGTACACTTGTTACTGCCAACACCTCTGCAAAAACCACTCACAAAGGCTTCTTCAAGAAATCTCTTCACTGGAGAAAAGGAGCAAAGGAGCATGAGTTTTAGAATGTTTTGGCCTCAGAATCCAGGCCTGTGCTTGCACAGCCTTTGTTGTTCAGGGTCATACTTTGGTACTTCACCACTTTAATAAGGCAAAACACAGTTTTTCTTTGGAGTGCTACTGGTTTTGCTGTAAAAATACATAGGATTTTAGAAATTATTTCATTTTGTAATGGTGAGGAAAATTTGCTCCATCAGTTCCTGTAGTAGCTGGCTCATAACTCATATAAATCCATAGATATTTATCTGTGTTATTCTTGGGATTGCCAACACAGTGGGATGTTCATGAGTTACAAATACTCCTTCACATGAGCACAATACAAAAAATACAGTGAAAATCTGTAGGATTCAGGTGGATCTAACAGCTTTGCTGCTAAGTGTGTTGTAGTTTTTTTGGTTATATACACTGAATGCACTATTTAAAGCTTTAAAGACTTTTATTTAAATATATTTGAACTTATGTGTCATACCAGAAAACTGTCATTCCTCTTGACATTCCCCAGCCAGTCCAGAGTGCCCTTAGATTAGATTTGCAATGTTCTAGGGTCAAAATTCTTTTAGAGACATTACTTCATAACCCCTAATGCAATACATTACCTTAGGAAGCTGTGGATGTGTTCATTTGGAGTTTGCTGGCTTTACTTGGTTAGGAGCATGTGCTGCTTCAATCAGTTTTGCAGAAATGTGATTTACCTCAGCACAAATTTTCCACACAGAGGGAAATTACCCTGCATAAATCTACAAACCATTGTGCCAATACAGCCACGTGTAACAAAAAGAGGTGAAACACTGGAAGCTCATTTCAAAGCCACATGGAATGTTCCTGGTTAGAGGTATCAACCAGATTCACTTGACTATTTAAGCCAACAAACTTCATACGAACTGCTTCTCAAATTAATTGTATCTGGATTCACAATAGCATTTGCCATAGAATTTTTATTCTTAGATTAAAGTGGGATATTTTTCAGTTGAACCTGTCCTAGAATAACAGGATAATACTGAAAGTCTCAGTTCTTAGGAGCCATCCTTTGTACATGTTTCATAAACCCAAAACATTTATAAGCATAAATATCTGCAGATCTAAATTAAGACATAGATCTTAATGGCTGCAAAATACTGCTTTTTCCCCCCCCAGCATTCCAATTTTCTGTGTTCTTATAAGTGCTTAATGTTAATTACAAGTAGCTTCAATACAAGATTTGCATGTAAATCTCCTGTGGGTTAAGTGGGAAAACAGATGAGTTTCCTGCAAGGACTTAATTATTTGTTAATGTCTCTTGAGATTCCATTTTCTTAGTTCGGCACTTGCAACTGATTCATCAAGCCAGATTTATTCATATTAATGTGTTTGAAGAAATCATATTTTATTTGAGTGTAAGAATTTCAGATTAACAGATAAAGGCTCAGTCACCACTTGCATCTTCAGGGAAAGCCATGTATGGTCAAATCAAGTATGGACGAGTTAGTCCTGAGCAAAGTTTTACTTTTCTTTTCACATTTCTGACAGTCTGGCAGCTCTGATAAAATAGCCCTGATAAAATACATTTCTGCAAGTATATTATGTTCTTTTAATTTTGAGAAAATATGATGATTAATAAGAAACAAGTTGAAGGCTATAAACTGAAGGCTATACACTGGGGACTCAAGAAAACTTATCAACAGATTGACGTCAAGATACTGAAGTACCAAATAGTTTAACCTTTAAAAAATCCACTTTGGTGGATCATCACTTAGGTGAGGGCGTAGTAACACCTGATTATTTCAACTAAGTTTTTGCTTTATTAATGGCATATTGAACTTCCTGTGGCTTGAAGTGTCTCCCCACAAGGGAGAGACACACTACAGACATTTTTGAAATAAGTTCATGAGCTCATGTACTGTTGGCTTTACTCAGCATTGCTATGGAACAGTTTTCACCAAAAATTAGCATTCACCTCTCAACTGCAAGGTTTCAATGCTGCAGTGACCACCCTCCAGTCAGATTTTGGTGCCTCATGAACCCAGGAGATAATAAGAATTTGGTGCTTCATTACAGCACCAAATGTGCATGTTTTGATTGTGCTTATTTTTAAATTTTGACCTGCACATACCAAGGTATTTACAATGCAGGTAGAGACTAACAAATAATGCATTTTTCAAGCAGACATGCATTTTATTATTCTCTCCATATTTTTTTTTTTGCTGACAATTAAAAAAATGAAGCATTTTGATTGACCATCAGCTGGATTTCTTGTAGTGATTCCTTATAGTATTTGGTCAGTTCAGTCCTTAATAAATTGATTATTTTTTTAGACTTTGACTATTCAGTTTTGATCCTTGTGCCCAAACAATAGGCATTTTTAATGATGTTTCTAGTCAAGAAAAATGAATGGTGTCTTCAGTCTTCTTCAGTTTTCCTTCCTATTTTAGCTCTCCCATCTTGCTATGCTCTAAAAGAATGAGAGAGTCAGAGTCACCCCCTCTGTATTTCCCAAGGGTGTTACACCTCAGGTGTCACTCTCATTTTTCAGCCTTCTGATGTTTTCATTCTTGTGATGGAGTTTCTCACACTGTTTTTTATAAACACGCACATGTTTTTCTAACTGTCTTTTTGTTTTTCATTCCTTCTCCTGGGAGGAGAAAGGTTTGATAGACTTTGTCATTGACCAGTGTGGTTTGGAGAGGTGGTAACTTCACCTTCCAATCGATGGTCGTTTCCAGAACTCTATATAATGTGAAAACCAAAATAAAATCTCTCTCTTCTTTGCCTTCTCTGTGTTTTGTGTTGCTCGATAGAGTGACACTCAGGCTCTGGCAGAGTGAGCTTGGGGTGTAGCTGGAAGAAGTCTGTCCAGATGTGTAATAGCAGAGGTGTGAGACATTGCTGTTAGAGGTACTAACTTCTTCTGCATGGCTACTGCCACTAGAGCTGCTTCTGCATCAGGAAAATGCTTTACCTATATTATCAGTGAATATGCCCCCTCAAGGCGTGATTGAAGTATTTTTGGATCTGGCTGGTGTGGGAAAAGAGTTCATTACTTCTCATTTGGAGCTTGACACTTCCACAGATGAGCTAACCCCGCCCTGATCAATCCTGGGGCACAGGTGGTTGTTGGATTGGTTTGAACCCTCTGTTCTGTACTGAACAGAGTGAAGAACGTGCAGGTGATGTCTGAAAGGGTGTTGGCTGTGGGAATATTAGCTCCTGCTTGAGTGGCAAGGAGTGGTGAGGAAAGAGCAGCACATTGGTCTCGTGGGATGTGAATGGATCAAGGAGGAGAGGTCTGAAGGGGCAGCATTGCTTTCAGCAGCCAATCCTCAAAGCACTTCCCTGCAGAAACTGCTTCAGACTGTTAGAAACCCAGTTTATGAAGGAATACTACAGGAAGGGAATGTGCCACTTCTCAAACAAGGATGTTCTCATGGTGTCAAAAAAAGGAATGTTACCAACCCTTCAGAAACAGGCTAAACTTCCATATAAATGCTAAACCAGGATTCAGCAAAACTAAACTTCCACATTAATGCTACATCAGGATTCAGCAAAACTAAACTTCCACATTAATGCTACATCAGGATTTAGCAAACCTCTTCAGCACAGGGTGAAATTTAAGGTATGGTTGTGCTTGCTTATCTTGCACTTCATCTTTAATCCAGTGAGCACAGGGACCTGCTGCCACTGTGGGTATAGCCAGATCTAAAGAAGACTCTGTGGGTTTGGAAAAGATCCAGCCACTGGGAGAAGACAAGTCCTCTCGCCTTCCATTTCCTAATTTCAAGTGCCCTAATTGTGGATCCTAGAGAAATAGGATAAGGAAGCTGAGCTCAAGGGATCAGCTAAGTTTGCAGCCTCATAAAATTATATTCAGCTGTTATTTCCTTAACTCCCACAGGAATGAGCAAACCTGGCTCGTTGACTTAGTACACTGAATTTCAAATCCCAGACAAAAGACAATGTAGCCAATGATTAAGCCTCTTGCAACCTGAATGTGAAACAAGGCAAGATCTTCACCTCTATTTTCTCTACATCACACACTTTCTTTTTACATAATATGCAATAGCAACTGACACTTCAAGCAGCATTTATTCTTCTATGTACTTTGTTAACATCACTGAAAATGTAATATGCAACACAATTTCAGTGGTCCATCCTGAATTTAAATTTTTGCCTTCAATATATCCCAAGATTTAGAATGGAATGCAAATAAACTTTTTTTTCCCCCCCTAGAGAGAAGCTACTGGGACATCAGTCCTTTTTTTAGTGGGAAGTGGGAGTATTTAATTTCGTGAGACAGGGGCTGGAAGCTGGTAACACGTGAAATGAAGATGATGGAGCTGGAAATCCTGTCAAACCACTTCCTCCTATTGCACATCTTGTCCACCACGAAGGCCAAATCAGAGGAAGGAGGGAGCAGCTCTTCCTTGACACTTTTAACCAGATGTCAGCAGAGAGCAGCATTTGCAAGTGGTGGATACAGAACAGGCTGGGTTTTGCACCGAGGTAGCACATACTGAGCCAATCCTACCCCTACTTTTGCACATGCTGATTTGCAGTAATCTATTTTGATCTATTTTTAAAATTTTATATATATTTGCAGTTCATAATGAAGTTTATAACACTTGGCAGTTTTACCAGGTTATCTATTAGCATGGCTGGGTGGGCTTTGATGATGCTGTGATTTTGCAGCATGTTAAGAAAATGGAAAAGGGGGACCTAAACTGGGAAACTAAGAAAATCTGATATCTCAGTGATACTTGCCAATCAGGATTGAAAATCTCTGTTCTTTCTTGGTTTTCAATGCTTTTTTCCCTCTGTATTAATATTCTGGTGGTTAAAATATACAATGGTCTTGCTGAACTGGATTTTTTAGATGACTATTTTTGCCTGGATTTAGGATTTTTCAAAAATCCTCAAAATATCTTTTCAGGCTCCTTTATATTTTTCATAGATAGTGTATATAAAATATAAGGATTAAAATACTCAGGAATTCTTGTTTTTTCTTGTTGACCTCCTTACAAAAATGTGTGCTCTTTTATCTAAATTGTGCTTATTGCAGTAAGTGCACTTGCCTTTATAGTTTCCCATGATTAATTTTTTCGAAGCAGATAAATGCCTAATTTGCCACTTAGTGCACAAGTAACTGTTTTTAATTTGTCAACTACTTTTAATTTGCAATGCTGCAGAAGCAAATATCCAAACACCACCTGATTTTTAATGAAGCATGCTGATCTCAAGGATGCAGCTCACACTGAGGGCATGGTGGGGAGACATTGCTGCAGATTTAATTAAATAATTGTGCTTTTTTTTTACTGTCAGGATGAAGGATATCCTCCTAGCTGTACATCTATGACACTAAAAGTCTGACTGAGAGTTTACTGTTACAATTATACACTGCACAAGTAAAGTTAAACACAGAAGTATGTATGTTCCTGAATACTTTCTAAATCCAGGTGCCCAGAAGTCCAAAATCAGATCATTAAAAATTGTGGCCAGAATTCTGCTAATTCTGGAGGCCAGGTTAGCTCCTGCACTCATAAATTAAAGAAAGTGCTGCTGCATGTGCAGTTCTGGGCAGATCTCTAGGCCTGGGCAATGCAGCATCACTGAGAGGCTGAAGATGATGCAGGAGGGTCCAAACCCAAAATATTGGAGTAGAGTATAGGAACCTGTCGAGACTCTCTTCAAGTGTTAATGTTAAAGTTGTTTTTGCATAACTTTCTTTTTTGCCCTTTGGTTGAATGACTTTGGTATCCACAGGATTTACAGTATTTTTATGTAGGGCATTTAATTTTTTGGTTTTTTAGGCTGGCTTCTGCTTGGAAAAGTATTANTATTTGATTACATATTTAATGTCTATACAGTGATGGGAGTGAAAGTCCTCCTAGAATCCTTGTAAGGAAAACTTCAAAGGCTGCCTCTTATTGTGAGGCCTTTTCCTGCAGGAAATATTTGATATTCAGTAACAAAATATGGGAATTTAGAAGAAAAGTGGTTTTGCTTAAAAACCAACTACTGACCTGCCATTGTTGGGGTTTTCTTACAAGACACCTCAAGTCCTGAATTTTTTAGATTGGGTTAAAACCACATGTAGGGAATTTTAGTCTGAATTATTTATTTAAACATCTGAAGTTTCCACTCAATGAATTTTGAACTAATTGATCCCTTGCATCTAAACTTACATGAAAGCTGTAGATGTGAACTTCTCAGCTTGTGAAAAATGAGGTTTTGTGTAATGGAACCTCAATTTTCATCTGTTCTGAGCCATGAGAATGGAGTGCATCCCACACACCATGAAGTGTTTGACCAGTAAGGATCTGCATTCTGGCTCATGTCACAGCACTTGCTGCTTGTAGTCTTGTTTAATTAATAGGTGACTTGAGAGGAAGCTGAGAGGAGGAATCCAAGCATGGAAATTGAAGATGGAAGTATTTCTGGGGAGTGATTAGGCAGTATTAAAGCACAGTTTAGGAAACTGACAGTCTTCATTAGTTTCAGTACGACTTACTTTGTGTATTTTGCTCTCTCACCTCTTTTCAGAAAGCAAAGCTCTTTTTAGCACAGAACTGTACCATCCCCTTTTACAGTCTCGTTCTCCACTCCTTTTTTTAGATTTTTCTGACAAGTTTCTGTAAGAACTCTAACTGTGAGACTGTGAAGAAAGGGTTTATGGAAGAGTTAGCTCCTACTCCCAAAACCAACCTATATCTTTGAAGATAAAGTCTCCATTCATAGACTCAAATACAAGATAATTTTTAAATACTACAGCCCTTCTTTCCAGACAGGTTTGCGGTTGTCTTATATTTTGGAATAACTTTTCATGTTGGATTACATGTTATCACACAGAAAATTTAATTCATAATGAATGAGGGCTATTGCTGAGGAAGATTCTACTGATCTACTGGGCTAAGTAAGATGACAGCAGACCAGTTGTGCAGTGCTATGTCTGAGATCAAGAATAGACTGGTTAAAAAAAAAAAGCCAAAAAAGCTGTCCCCTTTTGACCCAGAGAAGGCTAAACATGCAAACATCAAGCTTTATTCTAGTGCAAAAAATGCAATTTATATGACCAAATGTTAGCATTTGGCCAATTTATACTTCCTCCAAGAATTCCAGATCTGAGTTTCTCATGTGACAGCCTCATGATGGAGATGAGGACTTGCTTGTCTATTCTGGGCCATGTTGTTTCCTGCATCTATGAACTGCTGTGGGACAAATTTGTCACAGATATGTGCAAGGAAGTGACTGTGGTCTCTGCCAGATAATCAGTAAATTCATTGATATCTAGATAATAATTGTACACTGTTATCTAGGCAGTAGGTAATCACTGCTCTGTTATCAGCTCCTCTCTCACTTCCTCTCATCTTCCTGAAAAGTGGCTGCTGGTCCTGTTCTTTCTGATTAGCCCCTGAATAAAAACATGGAATGTCCATGGACAGCTTTGAGGCTGAAGGTCTCTGCAAGAGCCATACTGAGAATGCTGAGGCAGCTGTGACATCTGGCTCAGACTGCTGGCATGTCAGGAAAACTGGTTTTTTTGGTCAAAGACCTGAAATCACCCTTCAAAAGAACAGGCTGCTAAATGTGCATGTAGCATGAAAAAGAAGTTATGGCAAATAAATACCAGGAGAAGAAAGAAAATAAGGAATAAAGTGACTTTTTTGCTATGTATTTTTTATATAACCAGTGCTTCCCCTGTCCTTCCTTTTGTGCAATGGAATTCTGGCCTGGATGCAATGGAATTCTGGACTTCCTGAATTGTGTATTGATCTTTCCTGCTCCTGTAGGAAGTGCATTTATAGCCTGTGCCTGCTGCTAGAACAAAAAGAGGGTGGCAGAGATAGAGAGACTTGTGAACAAAACTCTAAGCATGCTGCATCAGAATTCACAAGACAGCAGATCAGCCTGTTCCCTGATCAAAATATTTGTCCTTATGGAAGTTTGGCAATACTGTTCTGCAGTCTTTTTCATTTTAACTAAATGCCATTATAATTCCTTTATTAAAGCTTTAGTCAAATTTCAGTGTGTCAGTGTGAAATTCATATAAATTAAATTTTTTCTCAGTTTGCAGGTACCAACGGCACAGAAAATGTCCTCAGAATTGGGCAACATTGTCAACCTTGTGGTCACCTCAGCTGGCAGAGCATTTCCTGCTGGCAACTGGAAGGCTGCCTAAACATTATACATAGATTAGCAGCAATTAGCACATAATATGGTAACTCTTATTAAAAAAATTTAAAAAGAAGAAAAGGTGGGGGAGGAAAGCCATGTAGACTGTGATTTTCAAATAAGCATCACTTAGTGATATTAAAAATTTATATTAAAATGTTTCATTTTAGGAGAGCTGAGTTTTTGCCCTACAAAGCAGAAAATCCCAATTCTTCTAAAATAAAATTTTATGGCTGTTGATGCCCTTGCCTTGTGCAGGATTAATTTTGTCATCTGAGTTTCGTTCAAGATGTACCCACAAATGCTGATGTGCATCAGCTCTGCAGACCTGAAACTTAATTTCTAGTGATCTGCAGGGCTAGTCTGGAACACAAAAAGGGAAGTCTTAGAATATATTTCAAACAGTATTAATTAAAGAAGAAAGATGAGTTTTATTTTCTTTAAAAGCACGGATTTCACATACTTTGCTAGACAAGCTACTAATGTTGGACTCCACTAAAATGTTCTGTGTTGCAATTTTTGAAAAAGCCAGAAGGAAGAAGCACATATTGGCAACAAATCTGCAGTCAGGTCCCTGGTCTAGCTCTTGGGATTTCTTGTTTCAGAAAATGCATGTGTTCCATGTAACACGCTGAAATTCTTCACGAGAAAATATTTTGCCAACATATTGGGAAAATGCTGCTGGTCCACAGATGACTATGGCTTTCTTTATTGCTGAAACATGTTTAAAACAGCAAATAAAAGCAGACAGCTTTCATTCCACAGAACTTTAAGAGATTCTGAAAGAGCAAAACTAGGAAAAATATTCAGGAGAAGAGGAAAATTTAGTAAGCTGTTATCCCAGGATTTTATTTTGAGAAGACAGTATTGTAATCCTCCCATGGACAGTGATGGAGCTATTTGCCTCTATCTCTCAGCAACTCCAGGGAAATCAATAGCTGTCAGAAAATGCCCTTTGCCATCTGTCATTACAGGTTATTCATAAACCTGATGCAATGCTGAGGAAGAGTCTGGGCAATCAGATGACTAAATGCCTGGTGCCTTGAATAGAAATATTAAATAATAATTAAAACTGTCAGCCATTAATGCATAAATACAAACATGCTCATAGAAATTTTTTTCTCATTTTCATTTCCAGATTGCTGAAAAAGTATTGAGCTGACAAAGATATATACCACTGATTGATTATTCATGCCCATCAATGTCCTCATTTCTCTGGGCTGGAAAACTTGAGCTGAAAGCAGTATCATGAATAATTTTTATATTCACAGAGCAAACAGTGTATTTGTAATCCAGTAAAAGGTTGCTGCTGTTGGCATAGATCATCCACAGGAGAAGGGAAGGATCCAAGGATATCTTGCTTTTATTATCCAGACATTTGCCTCAGCTCTGGTCCCTCTCCCCCACTCAGTGGAGTGATGGACAGGAAAGTTCACCTTAAGAGTAACTAGGAGGCACCAGCCATGTTTCTCATGCAAGGTGGTGACAAACAAGCACCACACACGTTCCCTCTGACAGAAACACCCGTGCACACAGGGCAGCACCAACAGCCCCATCCTGCTCCCCTCTCCAGACGATCAGGAGGAAGGTCCATCAGTGGAAAATACAAACATGTACGCTCATCACGGCCCCAGCAGCTGGCCCTGGGATCCTTTCTGCCCTGTTTTCATCCCACACAGAGAAACAGACCCACAAACTGGTGCCAGTCAGCCCCAGACCCCAGGCTCTCACTAGGAGCTGGCTTGGACCTCCTGGTTCTTGCAGTAGCCACCTTGTGATGCTGATCTCTCCAGTACAGGACCCAGACTCACAGCCACCTCAATGCCTGGCTCCCAAGCCCCTTGTCCTGCTTGCCACTGGTCCTGCTCGATAGTTGCTGCTGATCACACCTGGCACATGCACCCAGACAGCAGGTATGGACCCCCACCCCTTCCACTGGGGACACAATGGGCCCCTGTTGTGACCCAAGGTCCCCACCTCAGCTGCTGGCACTGAAACACACACAAACACAGAACAGAGTGCCCTCCCTCAGGACAACAGTCAGAAAAGGAGTTTAGTGTCTGCAACGTGTCACCCCCTCCCAGGCAATAACCCCGGAGTTATTTGGGCTTCCCCCATCTGCCACGGTGCTTCTGTGCTTTGTTGTGCCATTAAGATGAGCCTTGGATCACATAACCTAAGACAACCTGTTTAAAAAACCCCCAAAGTTAATTATGATTAATGTATTGACTAAATTCTTATTAGATAGTTAATGATTTATAGCTGCTTCCTCTAGAAGATGTATATAAAGGTCACTGTCTGAGATACAGTTATTTTTATGTAGAAATCTGACAGATTCTCACTAATATTACAGGTATACTCTTAAAAGATTTCATCATTTGAAACCATATAGAGGACAAGGAAAGGCGGGTTTTAATATCAGGATGTAATCCTTGAATTAGCACGACAGACCAGTTCTGCATAAAATCACCCAGTGAGAGAGTGATCAGGGACTCACTTTTCTCATCTTCCAGGAACACTGAGTGTTTATTTAATTTCTTTTGCTGACAATTTTTCAGTTAAATCCTGTCTGGGTTGCCTCTTTTCCAGTCTTGATAATTACTATGGGCATTATATAAATATAAATTACATCCTAAATTGTTGAATGCAACATCAAACTGTTAGTCTAATTAAGGAGCTTCAGACTCACAAAACATTAATTAATCATGAAGTATCTGGGCAGTGTGTGTGTATGTTCATGCTCAGAATAAAGCAGCTAGAAAATCTTTCCTTGGTAGTTGTGCTTTTTACACAATTCATTACCATGACCACTAGTTCCTGAGTGCAAAAGTCATTGTTTTCCTGGCAAGTTTGCCCAGATTAAAAAAAAATACACCAAAGTGCTCTGAAGCATCACATTCCCATTCCCAAGAGCCAGCAGGAGAGCAGCTTTGTTAGGTGGGAGTGCTTTGTTCCTCACCCACTGCACGGCTCCACACACACACACACACGTGCTGTCAAACACAGCAGGACGTGCTGGGCCTGCCCTCTTCCCCTCCTTCAGCAGAATAACAGCAGAATAACCATCTCCCTGCAATCCTGGCAATATGGGAATTCTTTGCTCTGGCTGCATCATAGCACCCTGCAAGTACAAATTTCTCCAATGACTAAGGGCTGTCTCGTCAGCCTCCAACAGCATACACCAGAAAAAGCAAAATGTACAAGAAAAATGATGAACTATAATGCTGGGGAAAAAAAAGATTGGGTATGAAAACCTGTCTCTAGGCTAAGTTAAGCAGAAAAGCACGAGGGTCCTTCTGGCATTAGAAATAGAAAAGTGAATTTTCTAGCTTGACATGGACACATTTAACAAAGCCACAGTGGTAATTGGAGAAGAGTACAGGAGATGTGGTCAAGCTGAAAGTGAAGTTAGAGATGAAACTGAAAGTGTACCTAATTTTGTAATTTACTGTTGTTATTCATTGAAAATGATAGGTTTCTCAGCCAAAATCTCACCCTTATTTTATTGTGATTTTGCTCACAAAGAGGACAATTTATTACTGCAACTATGCAATTTATCTTCATTAAAGGTGATAAAAGTGGTTCAATAGCATGTTTTTCTTTAAAAAACAGGAAAGTTGAGTGCAAGCTATAACAAATTATTTGTTTTATGAACACTAGTTAGACAGAGACCGCATTAATTAAAATAATGCAGAGTCCTGTACTCACATCTCATATATAAATTGGTTTTAGCCAGCTGAAATTGGTATCTCAGTGCAGTCCAGTGCCAATTCAAATATGAACATGAACACGTAGAGCAGTGGCAGGGGTGTGACAGCCTCTGTGCTGCCCTGTGTTAATGAATTCTAAGAACAAAGGCTATTTTTACTTGAAGGATCCTTTGTAGTTAAGAGAGAATGTGTCATATGAAACCAATAAAATATGCCAGACCACTGTGAAACCACTGCATTTCTCACAGACCATCACAAATTCTTATCAGCCCTTTTCCCATCAAACAGCTTTTGATAACAAACAGCACCAAATGCAGAGTAAGGAACTGCAGACCTGGACTTAGGGACAGGACAGGGGGAATATTTTTAAGATGATAGAAGGTAGGTTCTGATGAGATATTAGGATGAAATTCTTTGCTGTGAGAGTGGTGAGGCACTGGAACAGGTTTCCCAGAGAAGCTGTGGATGCCCCATCACTGGAAGTGTTCAAGGCCAGGTTGGATGGGGCTTTGAGCAACCTGGTCCAGGAAAAAGTGCTCCTGTCCATGGCGGGGGGGTGAAACTGGATGATCTTGAAGATCCATTCCAACATAAACCATTCTGTGATTAATATTAGGAAACAGTTTTTATGACAAATTAGCATTGTGTAAAACTAATTTCAATTAGTTGATGTGTCAGGATATATTTTGCTGGTAAAAGAAAAAAGGGAGTTTTATGAAGCCATATAAACACCATCAGTTGATAGTTTGCATTTTGTGCAAAAAAGACGTCAAAACTGTCAGAAGAATAAAACAATTCTAAGTCAGTCTGGGGAAGAGAACAATATACAAAAAGTAAACTAATTCTTTTGTAGAAAAATGTTGGCTCAACACTGCCTCTAGGGACATAATTCAGGATTTTTAACAAAACGGAAATCTGGGATGTTAAGGCTTCTCCTCAAGAAGGTAAGAAATGGTAGCATCTAGTAGTCACTGATGCAGAGAAGCACAAACCCCTCAAAGAAGTGACCACTTTCACTGCTGATTCCCTTCAATTCTTTATGTAAAATTCAGGCTATGTTGAAGTTAATGAACACAAAAGCAAAGGGAGAAAAAAGAAAAATACCAAAAAAACCCCAGAGGCCCCAGTCTGAGCAGTGGTGGAGCTGAGCCTCATGCAGCTCTCTGCACTGTTCCTCTGCCCCAAACTTCCATCTACAGATCTTTCTCAAGCAGGGAAAGAACTTGTGAGGTGCTTGTGTGCACAATTTCTGTACAGCCTCTGAGCTGTTAAACCTGAAATCAGAAATACAACCGCCTAAGGCTGGAAATCCTGATAATTTTGGTACTTTTGCAGGTATTCAGATGCTCTGCACCAGTGGCTGTATGATTGCCTCCATAAATAGCTAATCAGACCTGTTACACTTAATAAAAACAAGTCAAAGCTTAAGTCACCGTGGAATACTCAGCCTTTGGCTTCAATGCATGAATGAGTTTGAAAGGAGCAGGCTGTTACAACAAAAATAACAGATTTAGCTACTAACTAGCTAGTAGCTAGTTTTTTCCAGGGAAGAAAGCATGACGGAGCAGTTTGGGCCCAGAATTTTTGATGGATTAAAAGAACAACTTTGGGTCTTATCTTCAATGTCATGTAATGTGGAATTTATAAGCAAATTTAATTAAATAACAGATACAGAATGATCAGACTTCAGTCATGACAGCAACAAGCTCCTGCAGTGCTTATAATTATCATTTATTCTGTGCCATGCACAGGTCTGATTAGAAATTGAAATGAGCAAGCTCCAGTTCAGCACTCGTCACGATTATTTCGCTCCTGTGCTCTGAATAATTGCAATCTTCCCAGTCTCCACACTTGGAATTGTGTTTTCTTGGAACTCAGATGAGCAGTGAGAAACATATAAAGGACAGAACAGATTTATTTATCATTTCAAATTCCCCTTGCTACCTGTCTGCCCTTCTCCATTGTCAAGTGGATTTTTGCCTCTCTTCCATCAATTAATTTTGCCTGATTACCTGCCTGCTTCTCTCACCACCTCTATTCTTTCCTTGTGATTCCAGAGCACAGATGCTGAATCAATGCCTTTATCATTAGGTCCTTCTAGTTCAGTGAGACAATAGGAAGACCCACCAAATATTTATGAGTTCTACTCAGCTATTGTGGTAATACAGAAGTGCGACAGCAGCTCTTGGAAGCAGCAACTGCTGACTCTTGCCAGGCAACTCCAAATTCCACTTAGGCAGTTCTACTTGCCAAGAAATAAGTCACAGTCTGTTGCACACGTTGGTTTGTGTACAGATTTTGCCATTCACACAAGTGTTCTAACAGTTAACTCCTTGTACACATCACTGTACAGCTGCATTTAGGTATCCACTTAATACAGACCACAAACTTAAATCCCATTTTGTACAAGGTATTTCCTAAATAATAAAAAACCCCGACAAACTCTGATGCTTTGTTAAACATGTTTCCTCTTATTTGATTTACATTATAATAAAGCTGTCAATGTTAGTGCAGCACTTAAAAGGTTTCCTGATCCCTCCTCCTCCTGGAAGCCTCCATCTGGAATATGAAGCACAGCATCTGCATTAGTATTCACTGCGTGCATGGCAACATTGACCTTGTGCCTCAAGTGCTTTTAATATTTTAGAGACATGAGGATTAAACTCCATGGGAACCCAGAATGGAATAGTAGCATGGCAAGAAGTGATGAATTAAAAAAAAAATTAAAAAAAAATCATGTCCTATGTGATCAGACATCTAAATTAAAGTAATTTTACTGTCAAAACAATCAGTTAACTATGCAACAAGTAATTAGGCAAATGTCTCTGGGAATGTTTGATGTGCTTAGTGGGTAGCTGATAGTGATAGAGGGATAGTGACAGCTCAGGGGACAGCTGATGGCTTTGTTTAGAACCTCCACTACCTGCTGTTCAATGCACACTGTGCCAAAGGTCAGCACTCCTTGGGATGAGGGACCTGGATCATCACAGTCCTCAAGCAGGCAGCAAACATCTCACCAGTAAGGTGGAATTTTTAAAGAAGCTGGAGGCACACATTTTGAAGTCCAGGGCTTGTCCTTCACCTCTCTGACTTCTTGAATCTCCTTATGAAACAGGGATAAGACCCAGTGCGTGGTGTGGCAGAGACCAGCACTGCTCCTGTGTGTCCCATCTCTGGTACAACACCAACACAAGCTGGAGGGCCCTGAGATTCTATTAAGTCATGTACAGCACATGGTGTGTTCTGGTGTTTCAAGCAATTCTTGATGTTTTAGTGGGTTTTAGCATGTTTTATCAGGTTTATCAGAGCATCTATAGCTTTTTTTCGTGTTTGGGGTTTTTTTTGTGCGTGTGTGCTTTTTACCTTTTCTCCCATTTTTCAGTGGTTTTGGCAGTACAGCTTCTTCCTTTTGCCTTTTCCAAGCTTTTCAGAGGCAATAAAAACAGCAGGGAAGTGAAACTGTCCTCTGGCTACATCAAGCTAATCATCAATTAACTCCTATGTGAAGATGAGCCAGTATATTTTCCCCAAGATACTACCAAAGCAACAGAGAAAAGTAGAGAAAACATTTTCAAGAACAGCATATCTTTTAAATTTATAAACAGAAATTAACATTCGTTTCTTATTTTTCACCTCTTGTCTCTAGCAAGTGTTTATAAACCTTTCCCTCTTCAAATGACTGGAAGGAACTTGGAACAAGAAAGCAAATTTAGGATGTAGGCAGAATATTCTCAAATTACAAATAACCCAATGAAGAGTTTGATCTTGTTGTGAAACCAAAATTGTTTTGTCTGAGAACAGAGACATAAAATTGAGTTGTTTGGGATCCATCACAGCTTGGGCTCAGACAGTAAATTTAATGTAGAAAATTAAGAGTAATTCTATTCTTACAACTGTGTCACAGAACAAGATAGGTTATAGTAGAAGTTTATAGATATTGCCTTTGAAATATCTGCTGCTATGGAGATAGGAAGCAACTTGCAATTCATGCAATAAATGAAATCCAAACCAAATCAACTCTAACTCAATTTTATTCTTTACCTCAGGATTTTAAAGAGCTCTGGAAATTCATGCTTTAGCACATCACTGATGTGAATCACCCAGTCCCACCCTGGGAGCTGCAGCTCAAAATTCAGAGAACAGAACTAGAGCATCTCCCTTATGGAGTTCTCAAGAGTTAAGCCAGACTTTCTGATAGCATAATAAATAGCCAGTATGTCATGGGTTTTTTGTTTTTAACTGCAATTTTTTTTAGCTAGAAATATAATGGAATTTCTATACCACTGTGCAAGCCCAACTTGTCTAATAAATTAAATACTCCAAATGAAAATTAATGGATTTTTGATCCACTATAACAAATTGTTTCTGTAAGTCAGAACTCAACCTGCTGTGCTGCTGAGAGCAAAAAGTGCACTTTGGTAATTGAGATGAGTGATCACTTGTCAGACACCAATATTGGTTATGTGAGTTTTCATTCTCAGATTCTCCAGGGAATTGATTTCACCAACCCAAGTTACAGGATTACAGGAGCACTATTATACAGAAGGTGTTTGTCTCCCCCTTCACTTGATGAACATGAATAAAACTAGGTAACTCTGAGAACAGCCAGCCAAGTCTTATAGCCCTGGGAGCCATCCTGCAGTCAGACCTGGAAAACTTCTATGCCCTGTGTCATGACCCAGGTGTCTGTGGACTGCTCAGAGCACCAGCAAAATGTGTTGGTTTTCTTGCAAGCAGGATCTGAACAGATGAACTTCCTGGGCTATTATGCAAATAAGGACTTACAAATTCTTAAAAACAATGCCATCATTTTCACAGTGCCATTTTTAAGACTTCTGCTGCCAAGGCAGTTTTCATAAGAAGACATGCAATTTGTTAACCATTCAAAATCCTTTGAAGGGTACACAGCACTTGTGAGCCGTGATAATGTGCTTTCCTCTCTGGTATTCTTCATCCAGAAATTTCCTTATGCATTACAAAGCAAGATGTTTCAACACTCAACCAAATTTGGAGAGAGGGGAAAATCAGTGTTCTTAAAAAGGAAGTGATGCCTCATTGACAATAAGTCATTAGGGTAATCAGAAACAAACCAAGGCTTCCCCTGTCAAGTACTTGAAATATTAAAATATGCGGCCTCTCTCCATAAGAGAAGGATTTCTTTTATTAGTGAAATGTGTCACACTTGATGCATCCAAATTCTTTTACAAACTATAGATAAAGCTGACAATGTGGTGTGGAGACACAGTATTTAAATCTCCATGGCAGGGATGAAATAACAGCAGTGTAGAAATTTTAGGCCAGTTGGCCATGATTGCACACTGAGCCTGTGTCACAGTACAATAGTTCATCTGCTTCTCATGTTTGCAGCAATGACACAAAAAATCTACCCCAAAAAAGGTTTGGTGGGCCTGTTCAGATGACCACCTACCCATAACATTGATTATTAAAACAAAGCAGCCCCCTCAGACTGGAGGAACAGAACTGGCTGTTTGGGAAGAACAGATGTTTTGCTTTTGTCATACTGTCCTGCTTCCCTCCAAGGCTAATTTTCTTCATCCACTTCTGTGTTCCCTCTCTCCTCTCCCTCTTACAAATCTGCTTGAGAAATTGGGATGAACAGTATTTCCATCTGGGAGTGTACCTGCCTGCTTCTGCAGAATCACAGGCCAGAGCAGAGGTTGCAAGGTATTTCAGTTTTAGAAGTAGCTGTTTTGGATTCCAAATCCAAGTAAGGAATTGGTCCAACTGGACATCTCAGTTCAATCTGCCCAGCTGGATATCTGCCCAGCTGGCTATCAGAGCTGGAGAGCTCAGAGAAGACTCCTGCATGACAGCTGCAATTTAAACATAAAAAAAAGAAAACCATGCACAGTTGCATGTGAAGTAGAACAATAAATAACACAGAGAATACAAAAATGGTCTTCATATCACCCCAGCTAAAAATATATGCAGCTATGGCATCACAGAAAAGATGAGACACAGAAAAATAGGTGTAGAAGCAGACAGAATTCTGGTATTGCTCACTAACAAAAGATGTCCTTATTCATCACAGAATTTGATAATGAATATTGTAAAGGTGATACATCAGGATCCTCTGTCTTGCCAATCTCATAGCCAGATTACAAAGACTGACACTGTGAGAATTTTCTGAACCTTCTGGAGAAACTGCAGGCTCAAAGTCAGGTGTGAAAGAGAACATAACACTTCCAGTATCATTTGGTCACCTCTTTCACCCACTACTGATGAAGAAGTTTCCCTGATATATTCACCTCTGCACATAAAGCCTGAAGTCATCAGTGACTGAAACGGAAATATTCGTATTTGGGTAGAATGGATAAATACCTGTCCGCCCTGAGAGGATTTCAGGAGTCTGTAGGCTCACCACCAACCAGCAGAAGCCCACTAAACAACCTGTATATTTTTGCTGCACCTCTCCAGTGTTGCTATATCCCTTTGATGTATTGGGTATTCAGTACACCTGAACTGAAACACTGGAGAAACACAGCTAGAACTGGCAGAGTAGCCCATCATTTAAAACAACAAGAGAGCTGATCTCAGCCTGGGCCAGCAGCTCCCCCTTGGGAACCACTCCAGCAGCCAGAATCAGCAAGGCAGGATGGAGTCCTACCAAGAGCACATCGCCCTCAGTCATTGACAAGGACGTGGCAAAGCAGCTCTGCTCCGTTTGGGCTTTGCAGAGTGCCAGGAATCCTTTGTGGGTCGGTTCTCTGTCTTTTTGAAAGGCTTGAAACAGGGCAGCCGTGCAGATGTGCCTTAATTCAGGAGAGAAACCATATCCAGAGTTTCTGTAAGTCATAAAGTTTCAGGGCAAACTTCTTTTAAAAGGACAAGTTATTTTTGCAGCCAACAAACTGGTGACTGCAAAGGTTGTGTTAACAGTAAACAAATTTCCAGGTCTTTGAGTGCTCAGTAGTTCTGACTCTAGCCTCTAGCATAGCAAGGCACAAAAACAGGATGACAAAACAAGAAATGACAAAAGCAATGTCCTCATTTGAGAACACACTGTTTATCTCTGATAAAATCTGTACCCTTATCTGCTGGAGATAGAAGTGTGTTTCATGGGTGCCAAAACATGCTGCAGAGAGAAAACAGAGCCCTACAATCGAATGAAAAGAAGCATCATCAATTCATAATTGCTCCCAGTGCTCCAGGATAAGAGACTGTCTCTAGATACTGTCAATAGATTTATTATACATATATATTTAAAAGGATCTCTGTGGTCTGGCAGCTTTTATTGGGATTTCTCTGGAAAATATATTTGTAATTTTTGGTACATAGGTTTTCATTTACACCAGAAACACAGGGACAAGACTTTCTGATCCAGTGATGTACCAGTGCTGGGCTGAGTGCTCATAGAGTAAAAAAAAGTAGATACAGTCATAGCAAATTACTTCTGAACTTCTTTGAAGCTTATAAAACTGCTATTACAATCCAAAGGAAGCGTGACAAGGTTCATCAAAGATTCATCGCTTGTTGTTGTAGACTTCAAATGATGAATGAGAGAGAGTACATTAAAATTCTGCTGCTGCCACTACCACTTCAGGAAGCTTTTGGAGGATAAATACTGCTTCTACTTAAAGGCAACAGGTTTTGAAAGAATGAGTCACATTTTCCAATACAACTTAACAATCTTATTTAATAATTAACATAAAGGGGCACTGGCTGCTCTCATAAGGCAAACACATGCTAGAAAATACAACAGATTCCTCCACAGATATTCAAAGGTAAAGCATTCCATGCTGCTGGGATTATGACAGTGCTCTGGGTGACAGGCAGGACTGATCAGCTTTTGTTTTCTCCTGCAGACCTTGCTAAGTGCATCTACGTTTTCAAGGCCAAAGAGTCAAGAGAAGGAGCATATTCAGAGAATATCTTTGACATCCCTTGAAAAAAGGCTCTCAAATGACCTGAGGTGGCATGGCTTACAATGACCCCACAGCAGCAACTCTGAACCTGCCAGCAGCACTTGTCAAAAATGTATTCTAAATTAACATGTTAGAAATACAGCTTCCTTTTCTTGTTCAGTATAACCCCATAAGTAATGTTACTGTTTGGACCTGTTTTATGTGGCAGATAAGACACAAAGATAACAGAAGAGCACTTCCTCTGTTCATTATATTAACAGACAAGAATTTATTTAGCTTTTAGATGGCCTGTGTAGGTATGTGCATATCAAGGAGCATGTAATTAAATACTAAAGTATTTAAAAGCCTATAAACAAACAACAAAGGGGATATAAAACCCACTTTATATTCCTTTAGAGTTCATCTCATGCAATGTCTTAGGCAATATAAATATGTATCAATATGTACTTAAAAAAGCCTGCTTCAGGGCTGAACTCGAGGATCTAGAACCAAAATGTTAGGTAGCAAAATTCAAGGGTGATATAACCTGTAGTGGGTGAAACAAGGGTTAAAACAGGCCAAGTGCCCCCCAGCAACCTGCACGACTCCACACCATGAAAGGTTACACCAGTGCCTGTAAATGGGACATGTTCCCCCCTGTGAACACAGCTCTGCTGTTATGCAGCCTACAAAAATATATCATCCTTTGCCAGATTGAGGCAACTTCTATGCTGCTGATCTAGGCTAATAACAAATTTGTGCTAATGCACATTTAAACATCACACTCCTGTACAAATGCAGGAAAATGCTTTGTTCATTTTCCAGGCTGAAAAGGATGTCAATCAAAATAGCTAATTTCCATTTGTACCGAGTTACAACCAAACTAGGATAATTTTAGTCTCAAATAAATGTCCACAAGCAGATGAAGGACTTGGATTAGAACCAGTGCCACTGCTTTAGTCTGAGCTTGCACTGGGTTTACTTTAAATGCAGCACTGAAAGATGAGTGAAACAGGATCCACTGTGTGATAAAGGAAGAGGATAAATGGGTAAAGCCAAAACAAATTAGAAGGATGCAAAATCCTAGAATGGGGAGCAGTTTTGATCACTATTCTTTACATTTTAGTGCTTTCTGGCAGCATCAAATTACAGCACACATGCATGCAGAGGCTGAAGCACACTCCAGTTTGTCAGCAGGCCCTGAGGCACAGCAACAGCCCAGGTCAGGTACCCATCTTGGTGGCAGTGGAACAAATGCATTTTGACTAATTCCACTGAATTCCATTGTTTCCTCCCATGAGAAAAAGTGTTCATTATTATAAAAAGTGTCCATTATATAGGATTATAATACCATCCAGATGTAATTCCCGATTTCAGCTGTGCAGTACCAGGCACTACTCAGAGAGAGAAATGCCTCCATCTCACAAGAGCTCACAGAACACAGAGAGAAATCCTGCTTTGCTTGTTCTACAAGACTTGTACTGTGTATTACTTGTACTGTTAAGTGCTTGGTACTTTATATTACTATGCACAGGTGAGAGCTATTTCTTAAGACTGGATGACTTCTGTGTTACTTAAGATGTTCCCATAAATCTTGGGGTCGTCTGTAAAAGTTGGTCTTTCCACTCAGTGTTTCACACTAATCATCAGTGGCTGCAAATCCGTTTAAAAAGGCTGAAACTGTCAGAACACTGGGACAGTCAGATTTCTACAGGTCTGTCAGAAGACTGGTGATATTAGGGATAACTTACAGGAAAAAAGGAGCAACATCTCTTCAAGATTTAGACTAAACAAGATATTTTGGCTTTTAATGCTTTATTCCATTGCCATAACATAGTACTCAAATATGGAGTCTCATTATTGGAATAAAAAATTAAAAAGCACTTTACATTCCTCAGAGTTTTACTGAGAGTCTGACAACACAGAAAGTCATGGAGTTGGGCCACAGAAGCATATTTTCTCTTATATGGGAAGTTGGCCAGAAATTAGAGGTAATAAAATAACTACTTCAAGTGTGCAAGCACTAAAAAATATTTCTAGACTTGTGGTTTATTAAATTGCATTGGAATATTGTCTGCAGCAAAGAACTTCATTCTTTGATTGAGGCGTACTACTGAAACACACCACCAGAATTTTGTTACAGCATGTTCACATGTGTTCTGGGAGAAAAGAAGGGGAATATTGTATTTCATGGGAGAATTTTCCCTCCTTCCCGCCTACAACTGCGTTACAGAGCAGAACAAAAATAAATCAGAACAATGTGTTCATGAGCAATGGATGATCAAAAAACTCACCAGAGCAGGACTCTGAATTGAGATCACCAATGTAAAGTTCAGTGCAGCATGGATGGCAGCCTAGTATTTGTTGCCTCCCAAAGAATAAAAAACCCAACTCTCATTTTGTTTTGACCTTTTCATCTCCTGTTCTATTTGTAGCAACCCAAACTTTAGATAACATCCAATAACATTTCTGATGAACTAAACTTATTGCATTTGTTTGGGGTTTTTTCTATTTTTAATTTCCACCAACCTCTTGGTAGAAATTGTGCAGTGTTAAGTGGGGCTCACATGAAACAAAAGGTATGATTTCCATCAGCTTCCATGTAGCCAGATTTTTACCAAGTTGGTATAACTTTCTGTGGTAGCTTGGCATAAGCATTGAAATGTTACCCTTATCCCTCAAAAATGCAGGTTCTTTTTCCATTAACAGAATTCAGTTTAATGGATGTGCTATCAAGATCTAAAGGATCCTACCAACAAAAGTCTAGAGACTTTCCAGAGTGAACCTATTCCCCATGTAGAGGGAATGGGCATTAAATGGAAACAACAAATAACCTCCAGTAAATTCAAGGATTTTGGATCATGCGCTGTGATTTTTAAATTTTTTTGGCAGAACTATCTATGTGGAGATGGAATGGAGAAAGGAAAAGCAATCGATTGCTAATACCCTTGCTAATAATGTAGGATTAGTCATGACCCAACAGCAGTGCCAGATCATAACAACCTCAGAGCAGTTTCTGTAAGGTGTAGGTTGAAGAACTTTTTCTTTCTCTTTGAGGGGCTTAGTGCAAAAGGAAGAGTATGGCTCAAGGAAGCAGATGGAAAAACATTTCTGACAGCTTAAGTACAGTTAATTATTTGTAGGCGAAGCATTCTGCTAGCAGCACTGATTTGCTGTACTTGAAACTGAAACAGTCAGAGCAGCAACAATTTTATTCAGCATCACTGCAATTACCTGACTATAAATAGGAGACCTTGCCTTTCATCCCTTCCAGGAACAGGCAGCTAAAGGCCAGCACACTGTGTAGAAGCCTCTTTGGTAAGCAGCTCGTCCTCTCCCATTTTTTTCCACTTCTTACCTTTTTCCTTTAAGCAGATTCAACAGTTACTGGGGAAAAAAAAAAAAAAAAAGAAAAAAACAGAGTACAATATGTACGGGAAGAGTTCACAAGGTAAGTATCACGTCTTTCATTTCACAGATGGTGCAGTTGAGGAAAATGAATAGTCATTTAAGAACGTGCTCATTTCACACCTGCTCCTGAAGGAGCAAAGGATGATGATGTGTTTTCTTATGTCTTCTGGGATTTATCTGTACCATCAGACATGTGAGAGACGAGAACTCTGCTCCTAAATAATGACATTCACCCTTCTGGGAAAAGAGACAGGAAGAAAGCAGATTTGCAGAGGAAATCTCCAGCCTCCACTAACCAATAAGGAGGAACTGGAGACAAAAAGTATAGCATAGATTATTTCTCCCTCAAAAGTGTGACATGGGGAAGACACTTCCTTGTGACCAAAGATCACAGTATTCTTGTCTATTTACTTCCCTTGCTTTGGTTAAAGCAGAATCACAGAATCTCCTGAGGTGGAAGGGACCCACAAGGATCATCGAGTCCAACTCCTGGCCCTGCAAACTAAATTCAGGGAAAGGGGAAGTATCCTAATATTAATCAGTTTTTCCATCAGCTTTATCTCAAAGAGAAACAAAATGCTATTGAGAATTGTGTGATTACTTTTTTGAATAAGTATTATTGGAAAGAACTGAAACTGTTAGCTTTCAATGTCCATTCACAACAAGGACTAATTAGAGTAAAATACTCTCCAGAATACTCTGAACAGCTGTGATTATCCACTCTTAAGAAAGATTAATTTGACTGGAAAGACAACAGAGAAACCCTTCAAAGAAGACATGGAGAATAGAGTTTTCTATGGGAGGACAGGAGACAGCTCACTTTTAACAGAATGGAGGGTGAAAAGGACTTCTTTCTCTATATACTGAAATCTTAAGCAGCATGAGGGAAAGTGTACTTAGGCTAATGTTGGCTCAAAAGCAAGTGGAATAAATTATCTAAGAATAAATTTACTCTGGAAATGCAAAAAAAAAAAAATCTAGTATCAGAGCAGTGAAATCCTGGAAACACTTGCTCAAAGCAGCAGTAGGATCAAATGAAGTGTTCTGCTTTCCAGTAGAGTTTGGTAAGTGTATTGATGAAGTTGCCTGAAATAGAGAATCCCTTTCAAATGACCAAGCATATCCACTCCAGTCCTTGAAGTCCCCTGAGGTTACATTCAGAAGACCCACACAGACAATTGCTTTTTGTGCAAAGTCAAGAATTACAGGCCAATGCCATTTACAAAACTCACAGAGCTTCCACTCAGCCCTGCAGGCAAACAATTGACCTGCCAGCAGTCCAGCTCATCCCTGAACCTCAGGATTTGAAAACTGTGTGTATTCAGGCAAGGAGTGATCATACTTTCACCCATCCAACCTCACAAAATTCCAAGTCTTTCAATGAAACTGACTTTAAAGCATGTATTTGGATATAGGGAACCTGAAGTAATTTCTTTTCATCTCCTATGAAATCCGAGAAGATACATGGAAAGATTCAGTCACCTGCTGAGAGATGAAAGTTTTATGAGGTAGCAAGACATCCAGAAGTTATTCACTGTGACTTGTTCCTGTGAATCTAGTTCTTATATTGCTGTAGAACTAGATGCTTTAGTTAGGATGCAGAGAAAAAATTCAGGTACAATCATCACCTTTTCATGGGTTGTGCATTAATTACTCCATTGCAGCAGAGCTTTATCTGCAGTTAGGTCTGTAATGATGCAGTGAAGTTCCTTAGCTCAGGCTGGCTCACTCCAAGAGAACATATCTGTATTGCCTGCAGGGTCAGTGTGATTTCAAGAGCAGTTCAGCCACCTCTGTGGTGTGTGCAATCCAAACTATGAACCATCAGAGTCCAAATCGGCTTCCCAACATCTGATTTGGCAGCCTTATGCTTTTAGAACTGGGTATACTAAATTGTACAAAGACAAAATACATCCAATAAAAACTACTGAAAATTAAAGAATGAAACTATTGTAAATTAAAGAATGTCAGCCTTTGGGACAACTTCACAGAAATGTTGTTAGAATGACCCTAGTATAATGCTTGCACAGGCCAGCTAGCCCCATTCCAAGACATTCCAAGGCAGGATTTGGGAGCTGGCATGGTCCAGGAGCAGAGACTTAGCATGCAGCCATTGTGCTTTGCTGGTTAACAGGATTTAATTTTGTTAATGTAGCCAGACCAAATCAGAGTGAGTCCTGGCACTGCAGGCACACGGTAACTCCAGCTCCATATGGAACATGCCAGACATGGGATGACTCAGCAGCCATTGAGAGACTGCATCTCTCCAGCTGAAGTGCTGTGCCCAGCCTAAAAACACCTCAGAGCTTGGTACAGGATCAGTCTATGGCTCTCAATAGCCAGACCAAATGTGGTGAGCAGTGAGCTCGTGCTAACAGGACCAGCTGTGAACAAGCCAGGGGACAGATGGGGCTCTCCATGCTGTTCTCTGCCAGTCTCTGGTAGAAACCCACCTTATTAGCTCATTCCCAATGCAAGAGCCAAGCAGTGTCTGTGAAGGCTCTGGTGTTAGTCTTGAGTTTACATCCTTGCTACTACCCACAGCACGAATGACTTTGAGGGAATGAGTCTGGGTTCACCTGGATCAGCACTAAAATATATTTAGCAGCAGTTGTGGACACTTGATGCCTTTGACCTGTCAAACAGATTGACCTAAAATGTAAATAGATTGCGAGTATTTATGTAGATATGTATTTGTATATACATATATATGTATAAAGATATGCAGCCCATATAAATGAATTCGAATGAGAATTCTATGACAAAATTTAAAAACCTTTAAATTATAAAAACCCGAACATCTTTCAATAGGAACCTCATACAAGATGACATTTTGCGTATTTGTTCCAGCTTAAATTTTACAGCGGAAGTAAAACTGCAAAACAGAAACAGACCACAATTAGCTGGTCCAGTATTTGCTATCCAGCATTGTGATGAATATAATAGCTACATTACAATCCTCTTTAAATATATGCAGCTTTTACCTGGTTTGGGTTTTTTTTTCAGTCAGAGGAACACTATTCTGATAAGTGCTTGGCCTGATTAGGTTAAACCCAATGTATTTCTACATCTCACTGTATGGTGTTGGCACATCACAAATGAAGCACAGAAACATACTGGATGTTCACCTGCAGGAATAGCATATAGTTAGAATACAGAACAGTGAAGCTGCAAATTCTTTTGTTATTGTTGTTTCGGTTGGAAAAAAAAAACCCAACAAACCAAAACCACTGAAGCAGTTCCATGAGATTTGACATCCCTGTTTGACTAGTGTCATGAGAATAGCCCTGCAGGACAGACACACATTTTATCTGAAGTCCACTCAGTGCTTGTTTGCAGAATGTGCTGTACGGCTCTTCTTTCTGTGTAAGATCATCTTGTCCTGTCCTTCCTCAGTCCAGAATAGTCCTTAAGAAATGTTGCTTCCTGGAAGACAGCAGGGACTATAGGCATTATAGTTTTAATGAATCCACTAAACCAAGCAGCATTATCCCTGGAGAGGTGAAGAGTTGAATAATTTGGCCCATGTTGTTGCAGGTTTTTTTTGTTTGCTTGGGTTTTGAAAATAATTTGCTGCAATACATTGAGAAACAGGAGACAAACACAACTCAGCCATTCTCCCGTGGCATTCTGCTTCTCTTTGCTGGATCTCTCTTTCATGTACTGTATTTACTGCTTGGGTTCAAAGTTTTCCTTTTTGCTTTTTTTAATCATGCATCCCTTGGTTCACTCGTCCTTGCAGCTCCAGCCTTTGTTGTTCTCAGTCTTTAGTGATGATCTTTCAGTTAAGAGCTCACCAGAGTGTAGATCATGCTGAATGTAAAAGAAAGACACAATATGAAAGTATCCCTTTGAAGCATGCAGAGCACTTTGATTTTTATAACCCTTTGCTGTCTGTTCCTCAGGTCTGACTGTAATGGCCTGTGCTTTCCTTTGCATTCCTTCTATCTCTCTAAAGCATTTTAATTATGGTGTATTCAAGATGGGTATCAAAAGGCACTCAAGAAATAACAAATTCATTATCAACATCCTACTGCACACAAGCTGTGTTTGAGCTTTTTAAAGCTCAGTCTGATGTCTGGATTTGAACAGTGAAGAAACAAAACCATTTTGCTTTAGCATGTTTGATCTTTAAAACTTCAACCAGCACCTCCTGGCAGGGCAGGCAAGGTTTTCCATGAAATTGCATTGTTCCGATTCCTCCAGAAAAAAACTCTGTGCAGTAGAAGAAACATAAAATGCAGCCACCAGCTGGACTGAATCCATACATATTAAATGCAACTCAGAAAAGCAGAGAAAACAGAGTATCATTGCCACATCTCCATTTTGCTGCAATTCTAATTCCACCAATACTCAGGAAAGCATTGAAAAACCCTCTGTAATTTACACTATTTTATCTAGCACCAGGCAGTGGATTTTGGATGGTGGCCACGTTTTAGAATGAAGGGCTCAGAGGAAGCTGCACAGCAGTAAAGTCTCAGGAGAAATGCTACACCACAGCACAGAGCTGACTTTGATCCCAACACAAAAACGTGCAGTTAAAAAAATGCTTTTCCCCACAAACTTCAATAGCATTTCAAAGGAATACTGAGAAACAACAACGTGCAGCAGTGACTCCTCAAGATGCGGGGAACAGCAGAACAGGTAAGACACCAGGAGGAGGTGAGGAGAAAAATCAGAGGAAAAAACCACACTTTTCTTCCACCAGCACAGAAACCTCCTTTGCAGAGGGATGACTACATGCAAGACTGGCTTGAAAAGGCAGCTCTATGCAAATACATCATGGAGGAAGGAGTAGAAGAAAGACAGCTAAAGCATTACCTCCATTTAAAGTGTGTTTTAGAGTTTGTTGTCCAGAAGTTTTTATGGTGTGATTACAGGGGTGACTAGAAGCACTGGGATCCTGGCAAGGGCTTACCTTAAATGATCCTGACATATTTTTTCACTGGGCATTTGTGCCTGTGCACTGAGGACACACGACAGCTGAAAGGGGCAGAGGCACAATGCCCAATTGGTGTGCATATCTTCATGAATGTACTCTAATTAGGGGTTTGAATCATGCACAGGCTTTGCCCTGTCATGAAAGGGGGCCTGTGTTGCTATGAACATATTATAAGTTTCTCTGTGTGTAAGCCTTCTGATCATTTTCCCATGGGAGAACATCCTTTTACTGTCTTTTACTCTGTATAAGCTTTCTGTAAACAAAATATCTGTGTCTGTTCTTCAAAGACATAGAATTAGTTAGCCTCCTCCTACCTATGAGGAGAAAGAGCTGAAATTACTTTATCTTTCTAATACTGTAAACTATTCAGACACATTTTCCTAGACGAAGCAGCAGCAGGAGCATGGAATGCTCTCTGCTGAGCAGATATAGAAATATATTAGAATTATAGAGTCATTTTAATAAATCATTTTAGCCTTCTAAAATTATTGTCAAGAGTCCTTTCTTCTGTGTGTGGACCACAACGATAGGCCTGCAGGAATTACTAGAGGCATGGTGCATCCCAGGTTCCCACCCAACATCTACTCATTTATTTACCATCTTGAGTATTGCTAAACCCAAGGTGTAGTATTTTTCTTATGATCCTCTTGAATCATGAGGAATTATAGTTTTTTATTTGATGTAATGCCATTAGCACAACATTCGCTATTTAACCCATCCTAAAAAGCCATACAGAGAAGCAAAAGTTATTTCCTTTGGTTGGTGCTGGGGCCTGGCTCAGGCCTTAGGTAAATACTAAATATTCTGTACTGAAGTGCCAGCAGTCAGTGGGAGTGCTTCCCTGAATCAACAGCAGAAGCAAGGTTTTATGAGACTAAGGAAATTGTCCAACTGGTTCCAGTCATTCCTAAATGCAATTTCTCATGTGAAATAAAAAGCAGCTACTGTTCTCTTAGTGAAAAGGCCAGACTCACCAGTAGAGATAGTAGAAGAAGGAAAGGAGGTAGAAGGCCAGCTTACACCAGGCCTCTTTCTGGCAGTAACTCAAGGTATCTGCGTTCATGACTGCAGGTGGATCATATGCCAGCTCTGAGCTATCTGCTGGGCAACGAAAATACCTGAAAGAGCAGAAGACACCCAGAATGACTCTTTAATAGTCTGTATTAAGTATGTGCAGATACACACCTGACTACCATCTTCCATGATATAGGAGGAATTCTCCTTTCTTTCTCAAATCTCTATTTCCAGACATTGTAAAAATGAGGATGCTGGTCTAAGCACCCCTTTCTTACAGAACCAAGTAATTAATGAATGTGGATTTTCTGCGTTGTATTAATTCTTCAGATCAAAACATTTTCCCTTCCTACAGAGCTACTTCTGGCTTATCCACTAATAACTTACATGTTGTGAGTGACAATATATGGTGGTTTGTGATCACAGAGTGGAGGAAGGATTACTGGGCTTTTACTGCACCCTACACAACTGATTTCAGACATGATGAAAGGTGACAGTCCCAACCAACTGGTAGCTAAGTTCCTCCAACTCCGAAAAGGAAAAAAGCCAATATGGAGTAATATAAGAAGTGGCTGACCAATGTTTTTTACATGTGGCACTGCTCAAGAATTTATCATCCAAATAATTTCCTTCAGGAAATATCTTTCTTCTTACATAGGAGAAATTCCTAATTGTTCTCAGCAATGACTGAATGTTTGAGAAAATCGTGACAAAAGAACTTCTTTGGCAAAGGAGCTTTTGTCTCAGTTAGTTTGCAGTAAAAAAGAAGAAAAAAAAAAGTCCTCAACCAAGTTAATGAACTGCTCTAAGATCAGCATGAATCAGAAAAAAATATTGTTATTTCTGCTGCTTTGACAAAGTAAGCAGAAGATTGCTGATTGCTTACAGATGGATAGACAGATAGACAGGAAGATACAAAAACACCAAGCAAGTGACCAGCAGCAAACTTTGAAAGGAGATGTTCTCAAAATAACTTTGCCTTTCACCCAGTTAGTCACACCCACTTACAATCTCTAATAAGATTGCAAGTTCTTTTATGGAGAACCACAGGTGAAATCTTGCTTAATTCTCATCATCTGGATGAAGATATTACACAGTATCTTCCCATGGTTCTGTGCAGAACTTTACACAATGAACCCAAACCTGTCTGTGGTTAAAGCAGGAGTAATTACGGAGTATTTATAGCAAAGCAGATGAAGAATCATAGGAAAAAAAAGAATCAAAAGTTTTCTCCAAAGGTTGATATCATTACTTAGAATCTGACCATTTTCCTCTTGGATATATTTGTTCTTAGGAATTTTTAAAATGGGTCTCATTGTTACACTAAGGGTTGTTAACCCTTAGCAAAAGAGCAGCATAAAACATTATCATTTTTATTGCAGCAGAATAATAGGGAGACGAGCACTTGTAGGTTCATTTAATTTAGCTTTCTGAGAACTATACTGGCGCTCTAATTTCTGAATAATACACTTTATCATACGACTGCATTATGACCAAGCTTTTCCAGAAAAAAGTGTAAAAAAGCTACTGCTTTTTAGTTCCTGGTTGAGATGATGATTTTGACTTCTTTACAGAATTATTCTTCTGCTACCATATGTACCTTTGTAACACAAAGAGACCCTGACAGACAAAAATCATCTGTGCTTTTACAAACATTGTGAAAATGCAAAACTAGGGAAGTCTCCAGACTGACAACTACAAAAACTGATGTCTCTTGGTTATTTTCAGAAGCAACAGAAGGCTGATCCTCCACTAGAATGCAGAGGAAGATGCAGCAGCAGCAGCTGCACTGTCTGTCTGGAAAACAACAGCAGGTCTTAGGTGATCAACTCTGGAAGCCCCTTGGTGAATGTAAGAACAATTCAGAGATCCAGAGTGGGAACACTCCCCACTTCTTCATATAGGCACTGTGAAGAAACAGTTCTTCATCTGCTCCAATCCCTACTCCAAGGGTCTCTAGAAGAGAATTCCCTTGCAGAACAGAAATTCCCTACTGTACAGAAAGAAACAACTTATTTTACACTGGGGAAAAAAAAAATCAAAACGCTGCCAAAGAGATGAGACACAAAAATCTGTCAACCTTCCCAGTCTCTATTTCACAACTACAATGGGAAAGGTTTCCTTGTCAGGGCTGAATGAAGAGGTCCAAGCTCTTTCAGACATGAACTGTCTTACAACTCCCCATCTGTGAAGTATTTAGAGCCTCACCAAGTTCCACATTCAGATTCCAGCCTATTTCACTTCCACATTTTCACTCACTTGTGATGAGTGCATCCTGACACCCTTCGGAATATTCATCTAAGTAACTGAAAGCCACAGCTGTATTATCATATGTTTTCCTTAGCCATCCTAAATCATGAAAAAAATTTCCTTTTTCTCTGGAAATATAAGTTTCAGCAGCTTATGGGCAAGAGCCTCTAGGCAAGAGATACTCACCTACACTCCTATCACTGTCCTTCTTTGTTCACACAATCTGCATGTGTGCTGAGCTGGCAAGCAAAGCTAACAAGGAGTCAGCATATAAAAGAAGGGCTTACCTCCAGAAGTGATAAAAAAGCAAAGGAACATTTAACCCCAGTGTGAGCCACTCCTGAGCACATAAAAACATTATGCAGAAAAGACTGTGGATGGAGTACTCTGGCAGCACCAGCTAAAAGGAAAGGAACAGAAATAACAGAAGTCAGTAAAACAAACACTTCCTTGATTTTAGTCACCTAGGTAGTTTTTCAGAGAACAAATCAACTCTGCAAGTCTTGCAAGTCTCCTGTGTGTCTGTCCCCCGACACACCTCAGCTGGCAGACAGCATGGCCTTGAGCAAGGAGCACAAGACCCAGGGCCAGGTTTGTTAAGGTTCTACCCAAGTTTGTACTCCAAGGGCTTGTTGAGAGACATGGGACAAATCACTTACTGTCTTATCTGGTGTTCCAGATTTATGTCTACAAAACACACACTGTATTAATGCCTCCCGCACAAAAGCATTTCAAGACTAAATGAATGTCAGTAAGAGTTTTCAAAGAACAAAATTTTATTACTGAAGCATTTAGAAAGGAAACAAAACTATTCCTGAAGTTTTGCTTCTATGGAGTTTTGCTTCTTGGAGGAGTGTCCTTGGAAAAACAAAGTGCTGCTTCTACCATTTTGGTATGTTATCTACACCATAAAGAGATCAAATCTATTACCAAGTCAGTCTTGCAAGCACAAACCCACTAAGACAGGAAACTCACTTCCTAAGCAAATCCACGGCTCCCTACACTACTTGTTTCAGAACCATGACGATTCTTTCTATTAAAAGAGAAAATGAGTGGGCAGCTGGCAGAAGCAGAAATGTATGTGATGTTGATTCAGAGTAGTTATTTCAAAAGGCACTTTGCTTTCTTCTCTGCTTTCCCATTTCTTATCTGTCTTTCTTCTCTTGTTTTCTTCCCATGTCTTTTCTCAGAAATCCCTGTTTCTTTACTTCCAGCAGTGCATATTTCTCAAAGCTAGACAAACTCATACACAACTCATCTGTATCCACTGCTTCATCTTGGAGATGCATCAACCAAAATTAAATCACAAAAGGCATTTGGGGGCTTTTTTTTGACGACAATTCATTATCATCTGTCAAATAATTAAAGTGAGCCCTAATTTTTTTAAACAAGTTAAAATTTACTATACAGCTTCTCCAAATACCTACTCCCATACAGCTGTGCTGCAAGGAATTCCATCATCTTGGTTCTAGGAGTCTTTCCACCTCACATGGAACATACTGTTTTAAATTAATTTCACTTCAGTACTTGAAGACGTTAACAGATTTGGGTACCTCTGTGACTGTGCCTTCAACTTAAGCATTCTCAAGGGCTTATTTTATGTGTATGACAAATCATAATACAATTATATACTTCAGATTCCAGATGGTACTTATTTATCACTGCTGGATCTGTTTTTTTTCAGTTTTAGAATGTGATTTACGACATGACTATAACCTTTCCACAAAGAATGATTCATCTTCATAACAAATTGTAGACAAGAAAGGTCTTCATGATGTACGTCTGCCCACTAAACATCACAACACTCAAAAGCGTATTACATTAATTTTCACATATTTGATTTCTGATTCCAACACAATACACAAACCTAGGAAGACTGCAACCCTGATGCCTGATCAGTGGGCTGGCTGGTAATAACAGGGAAGGAAACCCACGGTGAATATTTATGCAGAGCTTGAAAAACAAAACAAAAATCTTCAGTGAAACTAGCAAGGAAACAAAGGAAGCAGAGGACTCTCAGAAGCAGGCTCACTTTCCAGTCACAATTCCTGGTGTAAACTAAATCTATCTATACTTTTGGTAGAAAAGCAAATGGATCACTTATGTCTCTTCATCTTTTTCTTGGAGTGGTATTTTCCTGTAGACATAAATAAGGAAAAGATCATTGCTGACCACTGTTTCTGGAGAGAATTCATGCAAAGAAGCAAACAAAGCCCAGCCTGCAAAGACACTTACAGTCAGCTGATGTACTTCAGAGACCAAATCTAAAAGGAGGTGAGAGACTTGGAAGCATAAAGTATAGAAAGGCACTAACTAACAGCAAGGCTTATGAGGTCAAGTAAATAACTAAAATAAAACACTGCCTCAGTTCTTGGCTGTAAGAATAATCCTGCAATTTGACACTATATCCTCTGAAAACAATGAAAACTTGAAATCAACTTCAGCAAACATGGGATTCAGCTCCTGGAGAGAAGAAAGCTGGCTGAGAAACAAGCAGGAGTCAATCCTTGTTGTTCCTGCTGAGGTACTCAACTGAAAAACAACTTCAGTGATACAGATAACTGCAACAGGAATCAAACCAACGTCTTTAATTCATTCCTGTGAGAGCATAGGAAGCTGTCAGACAGTAAACATGTTAGGATATAAATAGTACACTTCTATTTTGAACCAGGAACATCCTGATTCAAATAACGACCTTTGCTTTCTGACACAGCTCAAGATAAAGCTTGTGATGGTTATGAAACACGGAGAAGAAGGAGAAACTGGCACAGCAGCACAATTCTTAAGGGACGCAACTTGGTCACTTTGAGTCCCAAGCTCAAAGGGCACTACAAATTTACCATCAGAAATTAAGCTGGCTGATATTTCCCTGTGGAAAACCACAGGAAAGCCTGAAAAGGAAGTCAGCTTCTTGACAAAATAATTGCTGCTAATCAGAAATGCCTTTTGCTACAACATAAGCAAGGGAAAAAGAAACCACTGTAACTTTCTTAGTTTCTCTGATATAATCGTATAGTTAAGTAAATGTCCACATCAGTAAACCTCATTCACAGTTCATCATTCACATTTAAAATGTAAAACCTTAGGTGGGTATCATACTCATTACCATCTCACCACAACAATTCCTTCTCATATGAAGTAGTACACACACAGTGCACATGTAGATTGAGCCTTCTCTAACTCCAAAGAAAATAAAGCAGGCTTTGCTATGGATAGACATCTAGGTTTGGCTTAACTAAAGAGCAGGAAAACAAGCACAGAACTTCAAGACCTATGAGAAGCTTCTTTCTGTTTATAGGAATACGAAGACCTCTTTAGACCTCTTTAGCTTCTCTTTAGAGAAGCTCAGTCCTAAATAATGTTATTGTTTCCTATGTCCTAAATTCGTTTTGTTGTTCTTATACAAAAGGAGTATAAACCCGTCTTTTTCTGTCTGTATCTTTCCTCCTTATTCTGTTTATTACACATGGATACCTCCTTCTCAAATGTAATTTTGATTTTACAGGACACTGTATCATTTTTACATGGAATGACTCCTACAGTTTGTCTCACCAGTGAACAGGGTCCATAAAATACCTCACAGAAAACAGAACTGGGAAGATATTATAGCAGGAATAATAATATCCCTTCATCAGTGCTACTAAATTCTCAGTTAGAAAATCAATTGCAACAAATGAATCAAACATTTTCCCACTCTTAAGCCACTGAAATGTCAAGATGCTTCTTTCCAGCACTTTGCTTAGACCACTGCTCCTGAGTGCTACACAATAATAATAATAATAATTCTCACAGAATTGTTGTTCCTTCCCCAAAACACTCAGGAGTCTACATCAGTCTCCATCTGTGCATGTCAACCTCCACACTGCAACCACAGATTTTACACTGTAGCCAGAAATTGCCAGCCATTACACACTCTACCCTACCAGAGCTTCTGAGAGTCTTCATTACACTGTTAGAGGCTGAAACAACTTCCCTTCTTAATGCCTGTCTTCTCCTCCTACAGATGGCAGGAAAATCCTGCAGAGAAGTGGGGGCTGAATCTCCTTCATGTAAGGTGAAGAGCTCTGGTGATCACCCCAGTGCAAACAAGTTGTTCACCTTAAAAACACACAAGCCCCTTTCCATCCACCTGAAAGCAGCAAAAAACTGAAAGCATCATGCATGTGTGGAATCACTCCCAGGCCCCAGATTAGGTCTGATCTAAGTGCATGCTGCTTTATTGCAGTGGTTATTGCTACTGCATCTGCTTGCACTAGAGGATGACTGCAGCTTGTCACTACGGTGCTCATTTGCTGCTTTTTCCACCACATCCCTCAAAAAAGCTGACAGAATTGTCCTCATCAGTAGCAGGGAAAGCGCGGGCAGAGATGTACCCCTGTGTTTTCAGGACATGGGAGTTATTCCAATAACACTTTACAGCCCATCCCTACAGAGCCTGCCAGAGCTAACCTGGGTTAGTTACTGGGGAGTGTCAGCTGAGTTAAAGACATTGTGAGATCAAAGGGAGATTATTTAATGACTCCAAAATTCCCCTAACTGAACAGCACAGACCAGAAAAATCAGAAGTGTAGTGCAAGAAAGTGAAAAAAAGAAAGCAAAACCACACAAAAAAATAGTAGTAGCATGTGCCTTAGCCCAGGCTGTGTGTGTATGTGGAATGTACATACTCTGAGAGAAATCATCTGTTTCCTCCTGCTGGTGCACAAACCAAAGAAGAAGGGTCAACTATGTGTAATTTAAATACACAGACCACACATCTTAATAATTCCAACAGTTTTAAACATACTGTTTTCACTGATCAAACACACAAAACACTAAATTTACTCTTGAAATATAAGAAGTATTTCCACTTTTCTGATCTACTTTAAATGATTTGGGTTACTTGACTTCCAAAACCTCTTCTAAAAAGCTGCCCTAGAGCCCCATACAATGCTGTCACAGTAAATATACTAAGGCTTTCTGTCCAAATATTCAGGTCCAATTTATTTCAATTCTCCTGTTAAAACCCACACTTGTTTCTATCTCTACAGACTGTTCGCAAGTTGCTAATTCAGTAGCATCAGATTGTTATAACACAAACATGTAACAGAACCATTTAAAGTAATTCAAAACCATGTTATGCAAACCTCTAGAAGTATTTTGCAGTTTGGTAGGTCGATTTGTGCATGTAGTTCAAAAGAAAATGCCTAGGAGATGGATTCCAGATCATCAAAAGGACAATGTGCAGTTGAACCTGCTAAGTTCATATATACAGCTTTACATTTTATCTGGGGGAGAGCAGCAGCACACACATCCAAGACTTAATGTTACAAACCAAATGCAGAGCACAAATAATAAAAAAAAAAGGGATATAACATCTGTGTTTTCACTCCTCCACCCACTGCTCAGGATCACAATGAAACAAAGCAGCAAAAAGCCAGTGCTTTGTGAAGGTAATTTGATTATCCTAAAGAGCTACTGGAATTTCTTTAAACATTTATTTTAAGTGGATGTGAACATAAGTCACTCCACAGCAGAAACACCAGACAATGAAAGGAATAACACAAAGAGCCTAATTACTATTCTCACTCCATATCCATCTGTGACACAGTACCAGCTCTAATATTAAAATACAGGATTTCTGGATGCTCTTTCCATCTCAGCTACTAAACACATTTATATTTAGGCCTATCGTTTCACTTCTCATTGTCTCTTTCTCTCTTCTGCAACATGGAGATAATTATATTCAATTCTATACATTCCACTGGAGCTAGTTTATGACTAGAATATTTAAGCTTTTTCTTCAGACCAGTAATAACTTTAACAGGAGTGACAGACGAGAATCAGGTCTTTACAGGACACTCATCAGGAGTATCTATAAATATTTCGGTATTGCAGAGCCCATGGGAGGTCATAGCAGCCAACAGGTAAAGAGGTTATGAAACAGATTTAAAAAAAGACTGAAAGGTCTGCAGGGCACCGGCACAATTCAAGAAGTGCTCCATCCTTGGAAGGCACGTCATTAGGGCAGATGTGCTGTGATCTTACAAGTGCATCTCCTCAGCAAACTGTTCTTTTCCACCCAGCAGGGATCAGGAGACATCTTTATGACCTTCCTTTTTCTAACGCTAATTCCGAACCAGTAACAGAAGCTGGGTTAGCAACCCCGGGGTGCAAACTCCGCCAATTTCCACAGCCCTGGCAGAAAACTGGGTAATAAACCTCTCCTTGCCCTACCTCACTTTCGTATTTCAGGCACAAGCAGCCAGGACACCCCGCAGCTGGGCTGTTCCAAGAGCTCCTGCTGCCTTTGTCTGCTCACCCAAAACTGGGGAGAGCGGCAATTAGCGCGGCAGCTGTTTGTTAGGAGCTACAAAACCAAGCCCCAGCTCACAGGCAGGGCTATGAATGCAGAAACCTCAGGGATGATCAAAATGAAGTTCAGCCATCTGCATGGCTCAGGAAGGGCCCTCAGGCCTTCTCCTGGGGGTCTGCCCAAGATTGACACTTCCATAAATGCTGAAAACTAAGTGTTCACCGGAGGGCTGTTTCCGTATCGGGTGTGTAAAGACTGGCGGTCTCTGAGGAAGCAGATTTGGTGCAGTGCAGACGTGGCAAAGACATTTCCCTCCCCGGCACTACAACAGCTTTATAGAAAACATCAGCAACGAGATGCAAGGCAGGCCATTTAACTCTCAGCAGAAAAAAAACCTGCATCCATAAACAGGTATGGTGTAAAATCATTGTGCTCTACATTTAGGAATTATACTGCTTTTTGTAATTGCATAGTAGCTTTATAGGGTGTGATCCCAACTTAAACCCACACCGAACATTCTGCCAAACAAAACAGCGACCTTTGGTTTAACTTCCTTCATTTTATTAAAATGCAAATACTTACTTTATTGCTTACTGAATTAGAGTGAATATAGGCCATTAGCAAGTCAAATTCTGCCAATATTTCAACACAGCTCTGAGGAACAGATGCATAAATCGCATCACCCCAAGTGGCTGAGAAGCACACTGCTCTCAGGAGCACTGCACAGACAACATTACTCATCTACATTTTTGCTGCATCTTCAGCTTATTCCGCTGTTACTTGTGATGTTCTCCCACTGTAAGGACTTATGTTTACAAATCCTCCAGAACAGGACTGGGAGAAGCTGAACTGCAGAGCAAGAGGTCACCAGTTACAGAGTGACACTTTGCTTGGCACTTTGATTATTGACTAAACACTTAAGAGATGGGATTAGCACCAAAATATAGTCAGTTTCTTAAGCTGAAATAGTTTTATACATAAATATTTTCATGAGTAATAACACTATGAATATCTCCCTTCAAAGGATATTCCAGTTTTCATCAGGCATCACTCTGGCAAATCCTACTTCCCCCCCAGAGCAGAAGAGGGATAAGGACTAAACTGTGTCTGAGTCACAAGTTTGAACTCTTCACTCTTGCAATAGTTTTCGTAACTTCTCCCATTACAAGCTCCCCCTGCTATGAGCACCTGGCAGACACAGCAGGATCTATCTTCTCATTATCCCTAGGTAAGCACATAGACATCCTTAGGCAATTATTGCTAAAAATAACAATTGTTATGTTCTAACTTTTCAAAAGTGCTGAATTCAGGAACTTGTAAAATTGACTAAAAATAGTGTTGGCATAATTCACTTAATCAATGAGTGTCAGTAGTGAATGAATTGCCTGCCAGAAATACTACACTTCCTCTCAGTTCTTTAGTCCTATTTTAAGGACTTTCTTTCCAGATATGATACTGTATCCAAAGAAAGGACAAAAGAGATTATATTCAGTATTTTTACTGCAATAGTTATACTTTTTTAGTAAATATTAATGCAACCTCTTTAAAATAAAACAGAAAGTGTGAAGAAGAGATGCACTACCTCTAGTCAAGTAATATTTATGGGATAATTTGTGTACAAAGTATAAATACTGCCAGCTCTTTGATCCCAATTCTATTATCAGTTCTGCAAAATAGCTTCTGTGCCAAGTTCCAAGTTCTTTCTGAGGAAATTCAAACTATGTGGGTGCCCAAAAGACTAACTGAATAGGGAATGCCCAATTTTATCCCATTCCACACTTCATAGATAACAAATGTAACAAAAAAGTAGGCAGAAGAGGCTTAAGAGAAGGAAAGAGAGAAGCTTTTAGATGATCTGTACTGAATTTCCTGTCAGAGTGCAGAAATGAAAAAGGCAGCTCAGTAACAAAGGTACTGAAGGCTTGGAAATCTATTACAAGATTCAGGGAAAATCATTATGTCCTTCATCCTTCTGGTGCAAACAAAACCTCTACCAAGTGTGAAATCACTGTGAACATATTACCTCCCTCCTCATTTAGGCAAGCTGCAGAAAACAATTAAACCAACACAGTTAGTGAAAGTGTGTCGTATTTCAGTTACAAATATTTTACTTCCTTTTCTTTTATCTCCACTTCTCCTGTCATCATTCTTCTTTCTTTCCCTTGTACAACCTAAGGACAGCCTCACTGTTTACATGAACAGGAGATTTAGAATTTGTCTCCTGCCTCTTTTGACTAATGAGAAATGCTGTGTGAAAGCTGTCTAAAAAGAACTCCATCATAAGTCATGATTTTCATAAACTTAAAACTGTGTACTAATATATTTTTAGCTAACTTCAAATTTTACCCTTGAAGTGTAAAAATACTCTCTCCTAATGTAAAAATATCTTGTCAGAGCCACTCTGAAGGCCAGAATAAAGTTGGCTTTATCATGCAATAGAAGTTTAGCAGTACCTTGCAAATAAGCATGGAGTACTGAAATACAGACCAGTTTTGGGTTTCTCACACATGCTCAGAGTCTAATTTATTTTAAAAAGTTTTGGGGCACTTCAAACAAAGGAGAACTTCAATTAATTTAGTTTTATGAAGCATGATGCAATCACAGTCTAAATCCCAATGGACAGAATATGCATGGCATGGCAAGCTTACATCCTACAAAATCTGCAGGTATAATTAATGCCTCAGAAACAGCAATATCCTTTATTCCAGTGGCTGCATGCAAACTCTGGAATTTCTTCTGAGGCAGCTTGGAAGCTAATTTTGTGTGTGTATGTATAGCAGAGGGGTGTAGCTCATACTCAGTGTGATGTTGACAGAGATCTATCTCATCTTATCGCCTGTGTTTATTAGTATTTCTGTAGAGCAAACATCCCAAGCCTCATAAGCATACAAGACCAGATAATTTCACTCCCAGCAATCTGGTATCAATGTGACCACAGTAGTCTGAGTCTGACTCCAAACTGGGCTGGATTTGAACAGCTGCTGCAGAGATCCAAGACCCCATGCAATTATTGACACAACAAAACACCGGACCCGTCAAAAACAGCAAACAAATTTTTACTTTCCATTAAAAATGAAAGATTCAAGCTCTGCCTGCTAACAAGAAAACTAAGTAGGTCTCCAAAACCATGATTTCTATCATCAGAACAACTGTGCAACCTTTCCTTTCCTGTTGTGTACATGTCTTGTGAGTGTAAATAAATGTTCTTCATATTTATTACCATGTGGTTTTTGTAGCAAATGGCACAACAAGGCTTTACTCTTTGCCTGAGACCAAAAGCACTGCTGTAACACAAACACCAACACAAACGTTACGGAAAAGGAGAGCCAAGTCTTGCTGAAAGTCATCTCTGGCTGAAGCACAACACAACCTTTAAAAGATCAAAGTATCCAACTAAGACAACAGACTGCAAAATTCAAAAAGTGGCAAAACATAAGACAACAGAACATCCACCTAAAGACAACAAAAGCAGAGTTACATTATATTTTCTTCCAGAAAGACAAATGAAACAGCCTAAAACTACCCTTTTGACTTAAGACATTTTTAAAACATGAAGTTTTCATCTGTTAACGTTAATTCAGAATATCACTGTAGTCCCAATAACAGATCATATGTTTAAAGCCCTAAAAAAAGGTTTAATGAACACCTGTTTCAGATTCACATTGCTTATCAGGCCAGTTAATAGCAAGTTCAGATCTTGACAAAATTAGCTAATGTGATCCAATCAAAAGGATTAAACTCTGTTCTGAACCACTGAAACTGCAGTGCAAAGATTGGGGAGAAAAAAAAAAAGAAAGGCATTTGANAAATTCTACAGAATTTTATATTCACTCTTCAGAAGATATCCACATTGTCTCTTGATTGGGCTTTATGCTCCCAGTCACTCTGTGGGAAGGGTCTCCTGACAGTTTTCCTACTGCCAGAAGATTACTCAAAACTCAGCAGTTTCCTCACATTGATGAGGTGTGAAAACAGAGCATTAATACATCAAGAAACATGACATGTACTGAGAAGCCAGTAGCAATGATGAACTCTTTGGTCTCCAAAGAGAGTGGACAAAGTTCATGTGCTCCATCATTGTAACAATCGCTGTTAACAGGAAAAATGTCACACGCTGCCATTTTTTGTTCCCTTTTGTGATCTTTGTTTGAGCAGCGGTTTATCAGAACTCTGGAAACATCAGCCTCTTTCTCCTGCAAGTAGAGTATCACTGCCATTTCCACAGCCCAAAAATGCCTTATGATTAGACTGAAAATTCTGTTTTCCTCTTCGATAACACAAGCACCTAAGCTCGAAGACTAAATGTCCACTACCAGAGGAAACCTGGGATACATTAACCCTGCAGACTTATCCCTCTAAGCGTGGCTATGCTGCAACATTTTCTTTTGCTGTTAAGTCCAACTTAATGAGGAATTAAAACATTTTTATTGAGGTTGTAAAAAATGTATAGCACTATCAAGGTAAAACCATTGCTGCTATTCCCAGTTCCACAACAAACTAATTGTCGTGCTGCTGGAGTTTCCACTTAGGAGATTCCTCAGCCTCAGGGAGAAAGCGTGATTCCTTCCTACAATACGGATGGTTAAACACCACTTTCAAAATTCCTTGTGATTATGCATCACATTTGCTAAATTTGCTAATATAAGCTCACATTAAGCATTTTAATGAGCCATGCTATAGGCTTACAGAAGTGCTCTGCTAATGACCATCAGCCTGCAGACTGGGTAAAAGAATGTCACACATCCATAAATCCCTAAATGCATGACGAAGCAATGAACAGACAGACCCAAAACCACACTCTCAAAATCCATCACATTATATCAGGCTTGCCAGTGACTATGAGGCAGCACAACAGAGAGAGTGATCCTGGCAATAACCAGCAAATTTATCAAGAAGAAAAGAATGTAATCAGTCAGTTGAAATGAGCTACTGGGACACCTGANACTGAAACTTCAGTGCAAAGATTGAGGAAAAAAAAAAAAAGAAAGGCATTTGAGATGATAATCTTTAAAATACATAGGATTTACTTAAATAGTTTTATACACTGCCTGGGTATAACCTTCTGTATTGCCCTGAGTCACAGGGAGACACTGAATAACAACCTGAGTATCTGCAGTATTTTTTCTACACAGAAATTTTACAGAATTTTTAATANCTCGAAGACTAAATGTCCACTACCAGTTAAGAGGAAACCTGGGATACATTAACCCTGCAGACTTATCCCTCTAAGCGTGGCTATGCTGCAACATTTTCTTTTGCTGTTAAGTCCAACTTAATGAGGAATTAAAACATTTTTATTGAGGTTGTAAAAAATGTATAGCACTATCAAGGTAAAACCATTGCTGCTATTCCCAGTTCCACAACAAACTAATTGTCGTGCTGCTGGAGTTTCCACTTAGGAGATTCCTCAGCCTCAGGGAGAAAGCGTGATTCCTTCCTACAATATGGATGGTTAAACACCACTTTCAAAATTCCTTGTGATTATGCATCACATTTGCTAAATTTGCTAATATAAGCTCACATTAAGCATTTTAATGAGCCATGCTATAGGCTTACAGAAGTGCTCTGCTAATGACCATCAGCCTGCAGACTGGGTAAAAGAATGTCACACATCCATAAATCCCTAAATGCATGACGAAGCAATGAACAGACAGACCCAAAACCACACTCTCAAAATCCATCACATTATCTCAGGCTTGCCAGTGACTGTGAGGCAGCACAACAGAGAGAGTGATCCTGGCAATAACCAGCAAATTTATCAAGAAGAAAAGAATGTAATCAGTCAGTTGAAATGAGCTACTGGGACACCTGACACTCCTCAAAGGAGAGTGGCCACCGTGGCTGCTGCAAGCAGGGAATGGTAGGAGCCACTGGAAGGTGACGGTCTGGAGCCTATCAAGTTCCAAGTAAAAAAATTATTTCATATGGCAATTACTGTAGTGCATATTGGTCAGTCTCCTTCAGCCAAAATAATGGCAGAAAAAAAAAGTCAGCTGGATAAGGGTAAACCAGCAAAAATAGGGGTATTTAACAAGGTTGATTTCAAATAATATTCAGATACATATAAAGAAAAAGATCCTGCTATTAAGGAAAAGCCTAAAAGCTAACTTGTTCCCTGTTAGCTAACGAGCTCAGTAACATTTCACTGAATATATTGTGGGGTTTTGTCCAAACTTTGAGAGCCTGCATTCAGTGCTGACAAATAGGCATGACACACACAGAGGATGAAGCCTTATCTTCATCCTCAGAACGCTCTGTCCACAGCTGAACCTGTGGTGTTAACCCATAACTCTCCCAGCTCCTGTTTGCTCATGTTTCTGAATTCCTGTTACTTGCAGACATGTAATTTAAACTTTTTTTACAGACTATATAAATAGTGAAAGATACCAAAACAAAACTGTACAGACACTCTGTGTCTGAAATTCTATATTACACTCACTAGGTTCTACATCTTATTTACACCATCTCAGTCTGAATGGAATGGCTTCTACAATCACTCTTTGAGGTACTACGGGTTTTGGTTATTTACCAAAACCTGTCAATACAGTAAAACATAACTATCACGGGTATTATGGCATATACAATGAAATATAAATTTAAAAGAGACTTTTATTTTACTTTTGCAAAGTGGTAAAAACCAGAATTGAACCTTGTAAACACCAGAACTGCTGAATACAGAATAAATTTCCACCATTACTAGAGCAGATCCAGCTCCAATGGAAACCACAGTGACAGAGGTAAAAGACCAGACCAAGCACTGGCACTGCCCAACCACCTAACTAAAACATTAAACTTGCTTCAAAATACATTAGGTGAAGAGGTTTTTAGGTTTGTTTTGTTTTAAACACCCCAGCTCCTGATTCACTATCCACTATACTACTGCTAGTATTGGAGTGCTGAACTGGCTGAGTTTGGTTATTCAAATACAGTCCCTGAAGGGGTTTCTGTCTGTGTGTTTGTATTTTTCAAGACAGTTCAAGTTCATCTGGAACATCTTTGAGATTAATGTCACCTTGCCTGTGGTTAGAATTCTTGCTGAATTTACTCTCTTCCCATCATCCCTTCAGGAGCCGTAAAAAGAAAAAAAAAAAGGCCAAAAAACCCCAAATAAAATCAAGAAAAAGGATTGAACTCTGGTACCGTATTTTCTTACACTTGCAGTTTTAGGAATTTCAGGCATAACTTAACTAAAATGCTGCACAACATTAGAAAAATGAGTAAAAGTCTGTCTCTATCTACCTCAACTCCCTCCCTGTTAAGTTCCAGTTCTGATGTTCAGAAATCACTCGTACTTTAGCTTCATGGGCTTTACAAACAAATATGTGCTGGTAATTGGAGAAGGGTTACTTAAATTGTTGAGTAGTGTCTGCCATGAGTGAACTGAAATCTGAAATGTGTTCACTGAGCAAGAAGTTCAATCAACTCTCCTCCTTAGATTTACTGAATAAATTCAAAAATTATGATGCATAACCTAATCAAAAATTAATTTAAATTTTCTCCAAGGTAAAGTAATAATATTACAGTGCTTGATTGATGAATTTGACTGTATTTTAATCTAGGAAATTCCTAATTGTCCTTAGTGTTAACATAAGTATCAATTAGGAATTAAAATATAAGGAATCAATCGGTTAGATAGATTTCTTGAAATTCAACTGCAATTACAATTAAATAATATTGCTGTCATCATTAACTGAATATATTTTAACAACCCCACCAAAATATTTGACTGTAAAAACCATGGTAGACCTCACAGGCACATCTTGCCTATTGCACCCCTCAGCAGGGCTGACAAGCCCAAGAAGCCCGAGCTGCTCTGTCCTGCTCTGCTCCCACCCACCACTAGTTTGTGTCCTCTGGACAGCACTGCAGTGAGCCATGGAATCACATCCTTAGGGAAACAAAGGCAATTTAGAGCAAAACAAACCTGCACAGCATTTGCTCACACTGGTGTGTCCTGTGGGAATCACCCGACACTTGTACGGCAATCAGTGTCCACACGATGGGATATTCCACAGCCCAGGAACACAAATGTGTCCTGGAAAGCCCCACAGCACTGAATAAAATGAGGCACCTGTAGCCTGAGAGGACCTCACATGGTGCTGGGTTCAGAAAGAAGCCTTCTTCTCATTTACTTCAGGGCAGGAGAGATCTGGCTGTGGCTATAAAATGTTCATAGCTTCTTTATGCCGAGTCAATCATTCTTCAGTAACCAGAAAATTTAGGCTTATTTAATCCTACAGCACCATAGAAACAAGGATCCATGTGTTCCTGCATGTCTACATGCCAGCACCATATATACCTGGTTCACACAAACCCTGCTTGCTTTAATGATACAGAAACATTTTCCCCAAACCAAACACCAGAAAATGCCTGGCTGCAGAACAGTTGCATCCTCCATTCTATTTTGGAAAATGTAAGTAAGTTAAATAAGTATATATAATACCTGGTGAAATATCACACACCTGGTCAGAGTTTCTCAATAAACTTATCCAAGTATTTTGGAGATAAACTCAAAAACACGTCCTTAAAAAAGTCTTTGCTCACTGGGGTCAGATTTCTATGACATATTTAACAATTTAACAATTCTCAAGAACCCCTTCTAAAACCAGTGTATAATGAAATAGAACATACTTTTATAGCTCACCTACAACCTCTTTGAAACAACAAATTTACATCAGCTCTTAAGCATTAAGTTCTAATGTCATAAATAGCAAGATACCACTGTTTTCAAAGCCCTATAAAAGAACTTCCTGACTTCAAAACAGGTATGCTGTTGTTTCATAGAAATAGAAACAGACCCTAAAGCCACACAATATTGAAGAATATATTTAGTACTTGCTGGAAGAATCCTAACAGCTATTTTCCTGTATCAATATAGCTGGCACTCAATTCTTTACTGTTTTTCCTCAGTTTTCCTCTATACTGCATAAAACACAGCTATTTTTAGTGTGTATTTTAGTGGTTGTCAGATGTGAAGGCTACAAATCTCTGTAGTTATTGCACCCTCCTCTTCTTGCATATAATCTCTCAATTAAAACAAATGTGTCCCCAAAGAACTTTGAAGAAGAGGCTGAATTAACAAACCATTTAAGTGAACCAGAAGCAAGCCAATCCCTTATGAATAGAGAGTCTGCAATTAGCCAAAATGCTCCATTTTGCCATTCACAACAAGGCCAACATGCAATAAAAATTAAACATTGATGCAGGCAAGGCATTCCCATGGGGCTCACATATATTAAACCATTACCACTCAACAGTTGCTTTATGTCCAAGAAACTGGGACACAGCTTGAGACTGGCTGGCTGCCTATTTGATAAAGTGGAAAGCTACTGGTGATAAGTATTTTCCCTTATTTTCATACCCCAAGTGGCATAAACAGGCTCAGGAAGTACTTAAACGTGGCTCCTGGCTGTCACATGCTCACAGTGGTGCCAAACAGACACGACTCAGGCTCTGAGCAGGGGATGGCAGCCCATAGGTTCTGCATGGGGACACACCTGTGCCTTTGCACCAGCCCAAAGTGACAATCCCCAGCACTGGCTCTCCCAAAACCTCTGGGGATGATGTTTCTTAAGACCCTATCTGAATTTAGGTCTTAGCTTGATCAGGATGCGTTCAGCAGTCCCCACTGCAGTGATGACATTTTAAGGAAAAATGCAGGATTTAGGTGGCTTTGTTACCACACCGGAGAACACAATGTATAGAAACTTGAACACAGAGTAAAATAGTTTGGAACCATGATTATTTTTATTTCAATGGGACACAGTCAGGAAAAACTAAGATTGCTTATGAAAATCCTATCTGAAGCCACAAATAAGTAACCCACAATCTATCAGCTCCTTTGAATCTCTCAGAAGTTGAGGCACTCAGCATCTCAACTGTGTCAAGTTAAAATACATACTGTTATCAACTTTTCTATTCCATCAACCACAAACCTTGAACATTAGATATGTAACTAATAAAAATGTTCAGCATGTCAAATAGTAAGCCACTTCAAAAATAAAGGGTATTTTTAAAGCCTGTATTACAATAATAACAGCAGTTTTATAGGACTATAAAAGAACCTCCAGCTGCAACTGTAAAAGGACTCACCACCTTGGAAAAGCTTGTTCCAAAATAAATGGGCTGATGTTCTGAAGCTCAGCTTTTATCCAGACACCCTCTATTATGTCAACCTTTTATAATTTGTCTTACTCTGTCCTTACAAGGTCATCCTGATGTTCACTTCTCAGTTGAATCCAGCTTTCCATCAATAAAGTGTGAGGATCAAGTAGAAAATAAATGCACATTGCCACTGGATGGCTTTAATTCTCATAAACTTCACAAATCCTTGGCTGGTTCACGCTCACCTTTCGCAGGAGGAAGCAAATCCGCTCAATATTCCTCAGCCGCTCCCTCTGTCAAGAGAAAGTGGGGGAAAGGCAGGAGATTAGCTGATGTTACAAATGAAGACAATATATTACAATTACAAGGGGTCAATGTTTTAATTAATGGCTGCAGTGAAGCAGCACATGTTATTAATCTGAGTCGACAGCATTCACTTCTTACCTACTGCTTGCAAACCCAATGATTTTCCCATTTCTAAGTCCCAGTAAGTTATTTCTCATTTGATGCTGGGTGTAACAATATCAGCTGGGGATTCAAGTCTATGCTAGCCTTTAGCCAGAGGCTGCAATTCTTTAAAGTCATCATTTGTGGCTCTATCCAGTTGTGCCAATTGATACCACAGAGGCTTGGTCTTGCATTTTCAGGTACCCAACCTCTGGCTTCAAGATAATTCTGCGAGGGAAAAACAACAATGGAGTTTGCATGGCAGCTCTTCCTCTATCACTAAGATGGTGCCTGAACACGTGATACTAGAGTGTAACACATTAGTGAAAAATATCTGAAATGGCCTAGAAATGTCACTTTAAGCAACAGATGCATTCATAAATACTGGGAATCACTGTAATTAAGCATTGTGACTCAAAAGATGTTCTAAACTCAACTCAGAGAAAGAAGACAAATCAAAGCCAGGCTTTCTTTTCAATGGCTCGTAATGAGAAGCTCAACAGCAAAACCAAATTTCCCTGCATAACCCCAAGACTGGAGTTACTGTGAAAAGATTCCACTGATAGTTACACTGCAGAAGGCAGAGTGGGTTTGCTGTCCTCAGAAGACTACCTGATATTTTCATTTAGATACTGCAAAAATATTCCAAACAATGAACTTTTTTAAACAGGTAATGTACTATAACAATGTGAGAAGCCAACTCTCCCTAAGATTTTTGCTTTTCAAATGTTTTAAAACTCAAGCTTGTGGCAAATTTAATTCTAGTCTCCAAATAAATGTCTTTTTTGCTTTCCTACCCTCAAGTTTAAGCCATTTAAAAAAAAAAAAAA
>VXAX01003105.1:376161-402106 GCA_013399835.1 Leptocoma aspasia
AAAGTAGCATTTTGGAAAGACAGTGAGACAGTGGCAGCTTGATAGGCCCCAGAAAAATGCTGTGCCTCTTTCTGGAGTCTCTGAGCTAAAGAGAGTCAGAAATTTTAGACTCACAGTTGCAAACATGAGAATGGATGTGTGGGGATGTGCCTGAAAATCTGCAGAAAGCTCCCTTGCCTCCCAAAGTGGAGAGGGAAAGACAGGTGCCAACTGCAGCTGGCCTTGGAGAAAGAGGAACTCTGTCTCTGAACTGAAGGCAATAGAGAGCAAACCAGGAAATTTAAATTAAATTCTCAGTACTGGCATTGTTTTTGCCTCTGATTTGTCTTTAATTCAGCCTCCTCTTGTCAAAAAGGCTCTACCCTCTGTCACGAAAACATTGTGGAGGACACATGGGTAAACTTCAGACACTCTTACACTGCAATAGAGAAAACTACCCCACCAAATAAATGCAATATGGGCACAAGCAACAGTGCAGAGGGAAAAAAGAAAATACACTTGACCAAAGATATAAGAGATCCCTGCTAAAAGTCTTCCTTTTATGACAATATAAAATGCATGTATACTGTGCAGAAAAAAGCAATCTGAGATTATTGCTTGAATTATCACAGAAGGTTTAATGGAAGTCACGTATGTGAACCAACCACAGAACACCCTCCTGTGCTTTACTTTATGATTCACTTTTTGATTCCTCAACTAATATGACTGAAAAAGGGACTTGTTAACTTTTTTTTTATCATAGAGACCCATTACCATTTTAAAATAAGATGAGATTATCTCCATAGAGCATCTCAAGTTTTAGGAAGTGAACAATTTACTGGAATTTGGTACATAAAAATTCAGTGTGCAGTCCTCAGACAGGAAGTAAAAACAGATAAAGTGAATTGAAAATCAGATTACTTCCAGTAAATTCAAAACCAGATTACATCCACTGATGTCCTCTACAGGATTTCTTCATATAATTTTTCTTTTCTTCTAATTCTTTATTTATGTGTTAGTGAACAGTAAAAAGAAAAAAAAATTACTCTAGGATTATAAAGTTTATGCTTAAAAGCATCAGTGATCTAAGCAGTACAAGTCCTCAGCTGAATTATGAAACAAGGTTAAATGGCAAAGTACCAGCTACTGAATCTGGTTATCAGTTGGAGGCAACTCAAAAACTTGATACTCTGTAGAGATCAAATTCAGCACCTGTCATAATCATTGTCATTCCCAGTGAGGTGATGGGGAGCCAAGTTCTGCTCTCAGCTCTGGTGGTACAAACTGGCACGTGTAGCTGCAGCCAGCTAAAGCTAAATCACCCTAGATTACAACTTTAATTCATAGAGGAATTTGGATATGCTTAAATCTAGGCTGCATTTCTGGTTCATTAGTTAAAACTGAGTTTACAGTCCAACGTATTTAATGCTCTCCTATAGCAGATGCAGCAGAAAATTATATTTACTCCTAAAGCATAGGAGAATCCAGGCCTGCCATGGGACAGAGAGGTCCAGGCATGCACCTCTTAACAAATTCTTTCAAGTTTTTGGCTCATTGATACAGACAGTATGGGAGAAGGTGGTCATCCCATGCTCAAACACAGAGAAAAGCAAGGTATTTCAAAAAGGAAAACTTGTGCCACAGAATGAAAAGGTAAAAAATAAAGCATTAGCATCACATGACATTCTTCAGTTTTTGAATTTCCAAATTACTTTCCTGCCTCCTTCAGCGAAGAGGAAAGCCATTAACATAAAAATTGCCATCTGGCTTCCTAAGAGTGGCCCAATAAATCAATTTTCCAAACCACAGCTGATTTCACAAGAGACTCCCTATTCATTTCCACACCCATCCTTCCCTGACAGCTCAGTGCTCCCCGCTCCTGGGCAGGCCCTGGCTGTACTCACTGCGTGGGCCGGGTTGCACTGGTCAATGGGGCTCTTGAAGTCTGTCCGAAGCTCATCGAAGGCAATTATCTGAAAAACAAGTTTTTTCAAGTCCTGTAATGAATGCTCCTTCAAACACTTATTTTCCTTAAGGGATTAATTAGATGCATTGCCTGCCTTCCTCGCTTTCCAGGGAAAATATGGAAAAATAGCTTCCCTGACACACTCCCTTTAGAAGTAAGTAGTTAAAACAAAACACGGGATACTCCTACGTATGACACCTAGAACTCATTAATCTGTCACTCTGCATAATCATATCTATAGCCTTTTCAGTGTTGCTACTTTCCATATTTCTTCCCTCATATCGGCAAGATTTCTTTTCTCAGATTTCCACATGACATAAAACTACTTCACAAATGAATACATCTCCAAATTTGCCAGAAATAGTCATTAGCTGCCTAAAACACAGATGCATCTGATATGATGTTTAGTACATAAAGTAGAGGTTTAGTACATAAACAGCCCATTTTTATTAGTTGTTAAACCTACCTCAGATATTAATTCTGAATTAGTATCAGCTTCACCATTAAGCTGCTATTCACTAACAAGCACACTCCTCAAAAGGTAAAGCACTCTAGAGCAGACATGCCCTTCCTAAATTCTGGCAGGTTTTAGAACTTTACTTCAGACCTCATTAATGCAGAGATGTCTTTTGTTGAGGTCCTTTGGTTTCCTCCATTAACAGATGGCTTGAGAAACCCTGGTAATCACTGGTGCTTTTAAAGTACAGCAGACAATTTGTCTATAAAAATAATAATAGCATTTGATAGCATTTTCTTGGAACATCTTGTGTTAGATCTAGTGAAGAGCTAGCGTTTTCTTGGAAGACTGTTTTCTTGGAAAGAAACAGCTGTAATAATCCTCAGCACACTTCATTCAAAGATCTCAAAGCACATTCTTAACTGTGTGTTTGCATTCTAGTAATACCTTTTCTGCTGCTTTTGTCTTGCTTCACCCAAGGAAGGAAAGCTCCGTGACAGGCACCACATAGACAGATGTTAAAACAGTGATTCCTTTTCAGAGACTTTACAACCTAAAGTGTCTGTTCTTAATAAAAGATGATGAAAGTACAAGGCAGCAGTCTGGTAATTAGTAGATGAGTGCAACAGCCATTCCTTGATATGTAACAGCGTGCCTGCTGCCTGGCTGTTCAGAAAAGAACCAACTGGGTGTCAGCACAGACCTGCTGCACAGCCAAAACACATTCATTTAACAGAGATGGAAGGCAGGAGTAGAAAACCTGAAAATGGCCTGTTCTTGAATTGTAATAATTGGGTGAGAGGCTCAAGAATAAAACCCAGAACTATAATCCATGAATTTCAGCACTGCTCCACATCCCGCTCTAATGCTGCATTCATCCCACTGAAGCACATTTAAAAAGCAAAAATGTAGCATTTTACAAGAGCACTCCACAGAATTCAATTTATTCAACTATGACAAGTCAAAGTGGCAGAATAAACCACAAAGGGAACTATAAAATGTGATTACAAGTGAAGCATTTCTCCCTATGGATGCAGTATCTTTCCAGGTTAGGAATTAGATCTTCAATGGTAAAAGAGCAACTAAGAGAAGCTGTGAGGGGCTTGCAGTACATTTGTGAAGAATTAGGCTCATGACACCTCTGTTTTTAATATTTCTTGGACAGGTCTTCATATCCTCCAGCTGGACCAACTGCTAAGAGGGTTACACGTGAGCATGAGTCAGGCACACACAGAACTGGCATCTTTGCAACTGGATATCAGCATCAGCACTGACAGAAAGGGGGAAGGATGGAAAAGAGGTTAGCCTCAAACATACTCCATATTCATGTTTACTTATATTTTTCTCTTTTTTCTCCTTTTTTTTTTTTTAAACTTCATCAACATTCCCATCTCCGTAGCCAACCCCCTACTCTTTATTTGTTGGCATATCGTTTATGTTATGCTTGCATTACACCTAAGTGCACTGAAACACATCTGACAAGTATTTAAGCACATGTTTTTCACAGAACCACTAAGTGTAAATGCAACAGTCTCACAGACAAACCTTTTGAGATGCCTGCAAGTTATGACAATGTTAAGAGACATTCCTGCTACACCTGAAAGATACTGAGGTCTGGTTTCAAGCACACATGACTGGAGGAAAGTTTCTTCAATAAAAGTTTCAGTGTCCCTCTGGAACGAGGCTGAAAAAATAAATCCTCCTCAATTTATTTCAAAAAAAGTTCCATAATATCCTATATTTTGTTAAATCTCCAGAAACAGAAATCCAGTGATGACATGAAAATATCTATTTTAATTTATGAAAAAGCACATTCTTATTTCCTATTTCTCAGTTACACTGAAAAATGTAAAGCATAGGCAGGTTCAGAATTAGAGGAATATAAAGAAACTCCCAAGGCATTTTTGGGGCATGGTTTTCTTCTGTTTTGTTGTTGGGAGTGGGGCTTGTTGGAGTTTTTTAAATTGTTTTTAAATCTTACAATGTGGTTTGTCCTAAATCTAAAGCCACAACTGAGTAAAAATGTAGCTTATTAAGCCTAGCAGTTGCTCACAACACGCTGAGTAACTGTGCAACAAATTATATTGTATTAGTGAAAATACAGCTGGGCTGTGCTGCAGCAGGGTTTACATAATTAATTAGGAAACATCTTCCTCTTTCAATCATAACTCGCCTTCAGTAGCAGTTTAATGGCCTGAGGCGTTGAGTGGCTGGAGCTGCCATTTTTCCATCCAAACCCCAAACAACCAAGTACTTGTCTCCATGGAGTATTTCACAACGCTCTCAGGGGTCTGACCACAGCCAGAGGAACAACCTCCTGCCTGCTCCCTTTTCAGCTCATCCTGATTCCCACACTTCCACTGAGCAGAGCTGCTGAGTGCTCTGGGACAGCACCTGGACACGCTCAAGGGCTGTTTCACCCCAGAACCTGCCACACTTACCAGCATCTTGAGCTGAGCATTTCATCTCATCTCATCTCATCTCATCTCATCTCATCTCGAGACAAGGAATAGATCCCAGGCAGGGCACTTCATAAGAAACGACATAGTTTCACCTTTGTAAATGAATGTGTTTTATAAAGCACTCATTTTCTTTTAGTTATCCAATCTAATTTGATGGAGGGTGGCAATCAAGACTACAAATCATGCACACGCGTGGACATCAGCAACACAAGCTCTCCAAAGACCACACAATAAACACACTGTTCCAAAGAAAAATGGCCAGCCCCTGGTCACAAAGCTGAACACAATTTGGAAACGTGCAAGGGACTGGTTCTTAAAAGGAGAAATTTATTTCTATTAGTAAATATTAATGTTCTAACCAGCTACACAGACAGAGAATAAGGACCATCTGACATTTATTTAGGAACTTGAAGGAAAAAAAAACCACAAAACACCAAGTTGTCTGTTGACTTGCAAAGCCTTATGAGGAAAAGAAAAAGTGCGTGATGTTTAGCAATATTTTTAGAATGACTGAAGAAACAGGCCAGGGATTGAATGGACAATGGATATTGCACTATCTTCTGTCTTGGGGAATTTTCCCTGTGAATCCACACTGCAAATCAACAAACTTACAAACTTACTGCAGATCACTGCAGGAGGTTTATTCTGCCTCTGCCCTAGCTATGCTTTTTCCTGGTGAGAGAAGTGTACTTGTGTTTGTTTTCCACCTAATAAAACTGAAGTTCTATAAAAATACTGCTTGCAGTCTCTGGTGATTCACACCATCTGCAAATCTCAAAACTCCCAGTACAAGTCAGCAAGGAGTTTGCCCCAATTTATACACATAATGCATCAACAAGATCGTGATGACAATACATGTTTCAATTGCAAGGATACATATAAAATTTGTTTTAATTACCTGCACTGTCTCTGCTTATCAGAGAGACCATAACAGCTTTGAATAAGGAAGTATTCACATAAGATTAAACATGATTTTTGCTTTCTTTCTGTGCTTATGTACCCATCAAAATGAAAATTTCACTTGATGCTAGAAATTAGCTATGAGATCTCATTTTAGGGAAGATTTTTTTAATCACTGAGCTCTTACAGAAACATATTTTAATTGAGAATGTGGTGGTTTAGGGTAGCAGTGAAGTTGGTGTAGGTGTGAATGCAGTGACAGCAAAGAAGTTGGATATTATTGCCTACTGGCATCTCAGAAAAGTTAAGATAAAACAGAACTTGATGACAACCACACCAAGCACAGAACAGAACAGTAACACCTAACATATGCTTCCTTGCCACCACCCTGCCATCCCATATTGAAGGAAGTGTCTTTAATGGCTCATTTAGACAATTTGTCTCCCCTCCACTCTCCCAGGCAGCTTTCACAGCGCCCAGGCCTGCAGCTCACAGGCTGACTGCAAGTCAGCACATGGACAGAAGGCAGGCAGCACTAGGAGCAGGCTGTGCTCCTAAACTTCATGCCTGCCCAGCAACCAATGCACAGACATATTAACTGTGCTGGGAAAATGTGTTGGAACCATGAGCTGACCTGTTTTGTTGCAAATTGGCTGAGGTAATTTGCTGGATTTTGCTGGGCAGAAGCAGCAACTGAAAAAATGTCAGTCAGGTAAGAGTCAGCCAGGGAGGAATGAAAAAGGACCTGGAAGGGAAGATAAGCCACTGCCTCGACACGAGGGAGGGAGCCCATAAAGAGCTACAGAGAACAGGGACAACAACAAAGTGACAGATTGAGAGAATGGGTTTTTTTTCCTACCCAATTCTTATCATGATATGAAATGAACCCCTGAACAAGAAATTTAGCTATGAGGTGTTCTTCGTCCCTCTTTGTTCTCTGGTTGAATTGATCTGCTTAATGCTACCAAGCACAAAAGATAATTCAAAATTGTATGAACAGAAGGGCGACCTACCTCAAATTCCAGTGAATTTTATGCTTTTTATCATGTTGTATTTCCTGTCTATATCCATTCATTAAGCATCTCTTATTAAAAAAGGAAAAGTCTCAAGTCTTGGTTTTCATCATACCTCTCCATGCAACACAGTTGCTTCCCAGACCAGTGGATCTGAAATGCTGGTGTTGATGAGAACCTCAGCAATTGAGCCAAATCAAGAGCAAAGAAAAAAGTGGATTAGAAAGTATTCCTTTCTTCTCTTTTCTCTCCCCGAAGTATTTAATTTTCTGAGTATTACAGTTATTAATTCACCACACATTAATAACAATAATAACTAACAATGCTTGGCAGTTATAGATCTGCCTCCAAGGCAATGAAGGTCTTAACAAAGGAAAATATAATTTCCATTTTTTATACAAGGGAAAAAATTAAGCTCAAAGAAGTTAAATTATTTACAGAATCAGTGGCAGAAGAACCAAAGCCTCTGGATTGTTGCACCATATAAAGTTTAGGGGAAACACAGAATGCTGTCAGTACACTAATAACATGAGAAGTGAAACCATGCACTTCTGTCTGATTATTGTGCTGTTGTTCATCTCTAGAGCAGAACACTGCTTTAAGCAGAGCCTTTGTGGATTAAGGTTGCAAGTGGTTTTAAGTCACTCAAGGGTAGAAAATTGTTCTATTTGTCAGATTTCACACTAACAATTGTATGGCATTTCCTTGCTCTAGTTAGCTTGAATTTCACATGCTGCCACCATCAAACAACCCTCTGCACAGAAATCTAAAATGTGGCTGCATCCAGGGCTGCACAAACACCTAAGCATCCAGTCTATATCTCTTTAAAGTTCTTTTGTCTGTAAAAGGATGCTACCTTTAGGACAACATGATTTAAACTTTTTAGATTCTAATTGGAAGCTTAAGCTAACTTAAGTCATTAAAATCTTAGTGTAATTTCTCAAGCATTTAAGCCAGATCCTAAGGCTTTTCCAACAGAAAGTCCAATATGCAAATTTAAAAATGCATAGTCTCCATTCTGTAACAAAAGCCAAAATTATTTCCCACCTACCTATGGAAATATAGAGGTATAATTGTACTACTCTAAGTAAATACTGATGAAAATCCATAGAGGAAGGCTCTTTTGCCGAGAGCATGTGTGCACAAGCATGCCAGCCTGCACTGCTATATTTACACCTCTGTATTCCCCTTCATAGTTAAAAAACTATACAAGTGAAAATGTAACAAAATTAAAAAACACCCCAACCCTATACAGATGGACAAAAGCAATATTACTGCATCAGCTACATGAAATCAGATTTCCAAGCCTGCAGAGAGGTGCAGTGGAAGCCACTAAGAATTAAGAATAACTACTTGGCAGTTGCCCAAAACAGTCCACACCTATCAGTACAAGCATGAAAAACTCCATCCACATTGTGAAAAAATACAGAAATTTATCTTCAGGAATACAACCACACAATACAGAGCTTTGAGTGCTTTGATTGGAAAGTTACTATGTCCACAGTACTGGTTGTTATTGCAACACTGCAGATCACAGTTTGGAAAAGCAACCTGATTCCTGAATGTAAAGAATTCATGTTATTAATTTTGACAAAACCACTGAAAAACCCTCAGCAACTGCAAAATGCTGTTGTGCACACAATGTTTCCAGAAGGATGATTTGAAAAGCATCTATTAACAGATTTCTACAACTTGTATAAAATGGGCTTTTAAAAATAATTTCATCTAACTGCAAGGTGAAACCAGTTGGTAGCCAGTTTTTACTGGCTACCAACAGGATTCTGGTCACAGATTTCACTCGCTCACCAGAGATACTGAAATATCTTCCCCAGTCATCCTGAAACTGAGGTGTCAACCCCCTCCTGCAGCAGAGAGACAAATGTCCCACTGATTCACCACAGACAGGGATGACCTGTGCTTTTATCACAACTTTATACCCACTCACTGTCTTCCAGTCTACACCAGCTGAAATCCAGCCAGACAAAAATCAGCTGTGCACATATAAAGTGCATTTTGTTAAGAGAAAGAAGACAAGCAGCAAGCTGTGCAGGAGGGATGATGCTAATATAGCTGTACAGAGCCTGTTTCTAAATAGGTTAATAGTTTTGCTCCCTGCAGCTAGAACACATTTCCAAACAGACCGCAAGCGGAGGAGGAATTTTTAAGGTAAGTCCAGACTGCCATCCTTCCTACCCTCCCAAAGGATTTCATCATTTTGTTGTCACAATTCTTCTCCTTTTTTTTTTAAAAAACCTTACTTTACTGCATTCACTACAAGGAACCAGTTCAGAAACCAGCAGTGTTCTGTGAATCAAACACACCCCACAACTCACCACTCAGTGGGACACAAACACTTGCTACCAATACGAAGAAAAAAAAAAAACAACCCACATTTTCAATTAGCACCTAAACTGGTGAACACACCACATTGTTCTGAACAGAATGGAAGCTTTTTTGTACACAGAGATGCAATAGTTCTGTTTAATTACATTCAGTGTGGTAGAAGCTATTCTTCTACCTCATTTGACTGAAGACTCCATGGGTCAGTGGTGAAGTTAATGTCAGGGTCTGAACCAAAGGCAGCAGGTAGGGTTGGCATTCCCAAGTGCTTGTATGTGTGCTCTTCTCTTTTTTCCAATAAAATCTTACAGAGGATTTGACAGTGTTTCCCACCAGCCCCAAAGGCACAAAATCTATGCATCATTGTAGGCTGGGGGAATTACAGGTGGAATCTCTGCAGCAATAGGGAACAGAGTATAAATCTCCCACACTCCTTGTGCTTTTGACACAAGTATGCTGCCAACATTCTCTTCCTGCATATGGTCTCCTCCTCCTACATGCAATGGGGTATTTAATGTGGATTTCTTATAAAACAAACAGGTTTTTCAATTTAGATAACACGATCAAAACCTTTTAAACATTTCAGTATCTAACTGCTTCTGATCTCTTCAGTTCAGCACCAAAACCCCAAGATCAGTTATTCACAGAGCACCAGTGACATCGAACTGACATGTCACTACTGGGAATGCTGTCACTTCTTAGTTAGGTATTAACTTGATTTGATGGTCAGGACTTGAAAAGCAAACAATCTCCTACAACAAGGATTCCCAGCCACACATTCAGCAAACTAAGAAAAGGCATCACAGAATCACAGAATGGGTCAGGTTTGAAGGGACCACATTGTGTCCAACCTCCTGCTCAAGCAGGGTCATCCCAGAGCACACGGCACAGGATTGTGTCCACATGGTTCTGGAATATCTCCAGTGAGGGACTCTCCACACCTCCTCTGGGCAGTCTGTTCCAGTGCTCAGCCACTGCACAGGAAAGCAGCTCTTCCTCATAGTCCTCATAGTCTGAACTTCCTGTGCATCAGTTTCTGCCCATTCCCACTTGTCCTATTGACTGGCACCACTGAGAAGACCCTGGCTCTGTCCTCTTGACACCTTCCCTGCAGATACTGACAGACATTTGATGAGGTCCCCTCTCAGTCATCCCTTCTTGAGGCTGAACAGGCCCTGCTCCCTCAGCCTTTTCTCATAAGGGAGATGCTCCACTCCCTTGATCAAAGCAAAGGTCATCCTAACAAAGTCATAGAGAGTCTTGCACCAGCTTTTTCTTCTGTCCTGGAAAGGATGTAAACAAGGACCACATCTGCAGATAAACTGAACAAGCACATGTATAAAGTTAGGCCAAGACTTCACCCCTGGTCTTGATCTCTTCAATGAGCCAAGAGGAGACGATGGGAGTTTGGATCCAAGCTTTACAGCTGAGGTGTCAAACTCAGATCTGTGGCTCTGATTCAGGGAATATCTAGTGCAGATTAATTGGTCTGCAGATCCCTCAATCAAGCAGGGGGAGAGTAAAGCAGTATTATTTTCTGTCCATGCCCAGGAGAGGCTGTGGAACTCTGCTTTCAGCACAAGGGATTGCACTGCTTTGCCCTTGCTTCTCTTTATACTAAACTCCACGTCAACTAAGGAAACACAGTAAGAAATTAAACAACTCTGATTTCTTTCTCACAGCCTCTGTATCACAGATGCATCACTACAGAGTTGTACATCTGCTATTTGCATAGGCCAAATTCTTCACTATCCAGTTTTTTTTCAGATGAAACTCGGGACAGGCTAGGCATGAGTTGGTGAAACACCTGTACAAGAGGCTGGCAAGGTGCAGAAGGTAGGAGTAAAGGTGGTCTGGTTACAGTGGGCCAATGTAATTCTGGTTTATTCTGTCTGGAAGCAAGATAACTGCCTACTTACAGATGTGAGAGGGTTTATTCTTCTGCCCTTGTTTTTCCTCAAAATTACAAATACTCTCTAATTTATCTCACCTTAAATTCAGTATGCTCCCATGCAATGTTTCTACTTGTCTTTTTATTCTCATCAGAATTACAGTATATGCAAGGAGAAACACACAGATGCATTACAGCCACAAAGCTCCATCTTCATAAATTATTCTTAAAATGAATTGAAGCACTTTTTCTATTACTTAACAGATCAAAGCTGATAATCCATTGCTAGGAATAAACAGACTTTTTCTGCAGAATAAATTCAGGGAAAGGGTAATAAACAGATGGGAAAATGCACCAAAATAGGTACAACTAGAAAAAAATATTTGCCCTAAGAAGATGGTAAGAGAATGAGATCAAAAGAGAAGATTCTTTTCAGTTTCAGTAGATAAAAGCCATGGGTGAGAGATTGGCCAGCTGGCTGGTGCTGTCTCTAAACAAGTATCCAATCCTATCAGCACAACACAATTTGTTCTTTTCTTGAGCTTCCAAAGACTGCTACATATTGCTACAAGTTATTATTTTGATATTTTTAAAGTTCTGTTATGCTGATACATGCTTGGGAGAAGCATTACCTTCCTTAGGCCCACATACTCCTTAGTTTTCCTCTCATTGCTGCTGATACTCTTTTCCCCCTCTCCCATGTTCTCCATTCCTATCAGCAGTAATTTACACACATTCACCAAAATCCAGGAGTCACATAAAGGAATCTGGGTTCTGTCACTAAAAAATCTATTCAAGCATGTCACACATTACACTATACCCACACCGAAGACTCATGACATGGGCTGTACAAAAGCATCCACCACCTGAATTAACCATACCTTCTGCAGTCAGGCAGCCTCTCTGCTCAAATAATTGCCTCCCAAATGAGAATGAGAACATAGCAATCTTCCCTCTTGTTAGTCCCTTGGCTCATACATGGATTTTCTTCCTCTCATTTCCTCTTTCCTTCACATCTTTCTCCCTGAAGTCCTCCCTCCCACAGTTCCATTTTCCCCCTTCCCACATCATTTTTATTCCCCATTACCCACTCAGCAGTGGGGTTCTACTAATGCTGTCTCAGAAAGAAGCCTGTGGCAGGCAGAAATTCTGCTGGATCTGTGCTTCCTGACTTTCAGTGGCACAGCAGGAGCCCAGCTGGACCAGCAAGAGGCAGGACAATGGAACAGGAGCTCTTCTAATGCAGGCAGCATCAAGCAGGGATGACCACATTAAAGCCCTTCCCAAGTTTTCTTCCTTTGCCAAGAAGAGGCCAGGCAGAACTTGGAGGAAACAGGCCAAGGCCAAGACACACACACACACACACACACACAGACACGTGAAATGGCCTCAGCCACACAGCTGTGTGTGCAGGGCTAAGGCAAGGGGAAGCAATAAAGCAGCACTGGAGCCGTGCTTGCAGAAAAGAGGCAAGGGGAAGGGACACAGCAATGTGTAGAACTGACCAAAAATTGAGATTAAAAGAACAGCAAACCAAAAAGCATCCTCATCTGTTCAGCTGTGCTCTCATAAAACTCCTTCGTTTAATTACAGGAGCGTGATTAAGGATAAGGATACATTTCAGCATAGCTCCAAACAGGCCTGTCACTTGGATGATCAGCAAATCAATGTTCTAAAGGATCTGCTAATAGTGTTTATATAATACTGAGGGAAGAATGACTCTGAAGAACATGCAATCAAATTGATTTCACTGCAGCCTTCATTATGTTTGCTTATAAATGCCCATTCTGTGAATGTATAAAGAAGTTTCTAGTTAGATGGTGATACAATGTGAACTATTTAGCCCAAATCATAGCATGACAAAATAATGCAACAGAAGATTGACTAAACAATTACACACTTGAAACCGTGACTCATACACAGCATGAAGATGGTTGGCATTTAAATGCATTTAAAAAATCAAATGTCATTCTATTAAAAAAATGGCGCTTGTATCAACAATGCCTGGCACTTGCACACTATCTGGTATGAGATAATTGCAAGGCCTATAAGTTACTAATTATCACCATTTTACTGTCAGTTTCCTTAATTCTTTAAGCTTTGGTTTCTCCACCAATGTGCTTAGACCTCCGGACATATTTAAAAAAACCCAACCTATATTTGACAGCTGGAATAGGACATGATCTGCAAAAGCACAGAAATACAAAAGGACCCAAAACCAACTCAGATTTTTCAGGACCTGTTACATTGGTGAGGGAGTTGCAAGCCGTGTACAATGGGAGAACTCAGTGATGGCACTACTTCTTCATCTCCCTTATGCTCTGCTTCATGTGCCCACATCAAAACTGGAGTCTCAAGTTCAGCACTCCTGTAGTATCTTGCTGAGAAAACCTACTTCCATTGTAAATGTTTTGTGATTTTAATGTAACTTTCCACAATGACCTTCCTAAAATAAATCCTTGCTTTATTATAGCAATACCTTTTCAATTGGAAGTGGAAAAAAATGTAAAGACTTTTGTCCTGTCTTCACAAGGTGCACTGATGGCTCTCTGAATTTAAACCTACCCCCTGTTTAAAGCCATTCCCTCTTGTTCTTTCACTATATGTCCTTGTAAAAAGTCCCTCCCCAGCTGTCTTGTAGGCCCCGTTCCAGCACCTGGAAGGTGCTATAAGGTCTCCCTGGAGCCTTCTCTTCCCCAGGCTAAACAATTCCAATTCTTTCAGCCTTCTCAGGGTGCTCCAAAGGGCTGAGCATCTTTGTGGAACTACTCTGGGCTCACTCCAACAGCCACGTTCTTCTTATGTTAGGGATTCCAGAGCTGGGCACAGCACTCCAGGTGGGGTCTCATGAGACCACAGCAGAGGGGGAGAAGTCCCTCCCTTGCCCTGCTGGTCACACCTCTTTTGATGCAGCCCAGGAGACATTTGGCTTTCTGGGCTGTGAGCACACACTGCCAGGTCATGCTGAGCTTCTCACCAACCAACACCCCCACGTCCTCCTCAGGGCTGCTCTCCATCCATTCTCCATCCTGGCTGTATTTGTGCTTGGGATTACCCCAGGTGCAGGATCTGGCCCTTGGCCTTGTTGAATGTCAGGAGGCTCACACAGGCCCACCTCTCCAGCTGTCAAGGTCCCTCTGGATGGCATCCCTTCCCTCCCACGTGTTGACCACATCCCATGTCCTGGTGTCATTAAAGCCACTGAGGGTGACCTTGGTCCTGCTTTCTATGTCACCAGAGAGGTTTAAAAGCACCAGTTCCAATTCTGACCCCCAAGGAACACCATTTGTCACTGATCTCAACATTTGAGCTGTTGACCACAACTCTGAAAGTGCAACTATCCAGCCAATTCCTTATCCACTGAGTTATCCATCCGTCTCTCCAGTTTAGAGGCAAGGATGTCATTCAGGACAGTATCCAATGCTTTGCACAAGTCCAGGCAGATGACACCTGCTGCTCCTCCCTCATCCACCAACACAGTAATCCTGTTCTAAAAGGCCACCAAATTTCTCATTGTGATTTGCCCTCAGTGAGGCCATGCTGCCTGTCACCAACCATTTCTTTCTTTTCCATGTGCCTTAGCATGGCATCTAGGAGGATTTGCTCCATAATCTTGCATTGTTTCCTGGGGTGAGCTCCACAGAAGTCAGCACAAAACTTTTCTCAGGCGAATGTACCATGAGAATGACATAAAAGTCAGAGGCTGCACCACAGAAATTCCAGCCATGTGTAAGAAAATGTTCACACTGCAATGAGTAAAGTACTGGAACAAGTTCTCAGACTTGCAGAATCATAGAGTGGATCAGGTTGGAAGGGACCACAGTGGGTTGCCTGGTCCAACCTCCTGCTCAAGCAGGGTCATCCCAGAGCACATGGCACAGATTGTGTCCACATGGTTCTGGAATATCTTCAGTGAGGAGTGAGGACACTCCACAACTTCTCTGGGCAATCTGTTCCAGTGCTCAGATGTTGTGTGAACATATTATAAGTTTACCTGCATGCAGGCCTGCAGAAAAATTATTCCCATGGGAAAGTGGTTTTTTTACTCTGTACAAGATTCTATAAACAAATCTGAGTTGTGTTTCAAGGACAGAGGTTTCTCTGCCCTGTCTCCTCATAATAGGAGATGGGGGTTTTTCTTCCTTCCAACCTATGAGGTGAAAAATTGTTATCTCTGATTGTGTAAGCCATTCTAGCATTCCTTGCATGGAGCTGGAAGCAGCAGCTTCTATGCTCCGGACTGGGCAGATAGTAGCCCAAATTCTTTGAATTATGGAGTCATGCTAATAAATTATATTTAGCCTTCTGATATTGTTGTCAAGAGTCCTTTGTCACCGCATGGACCACGGCAATACTCAGTTACCTGCAAGTAAAGAAGTTCTCTTTCATCTTCAGGTGGAACTTCCTGTGCATCAGCTTCTGTCCATTGCCTCTTGTCCTACTGATTGGCCCCGCTCTAGAAGAGCCTGGTCCATCCTCTTCGCACCCTCCCTTCAGATACTGACATTGATGAGGTTCCCTCTCAAGGCTGAACAGGCCCAGCTCCCTCAGCCCTTCCTCAGAAAGGAGAAGCTCCAGTCCCTTCATCATCTATTAGTCCTCCCCTGGACCTGCTCCAGAAGCTCCACGCCTCTCTTGCTCTGGGGATCCCAGGACTGGACACAGCACTCCAGATGTGGCTCACCAGGGCTGAGTAGAGAGGTGGGATCATGCACCTTGACCAGTTTTCCTAATGCATCCCTGGATACCATTGGTCTTCTTGGCCACAAGGACACACTGCTGGATCAGGGACAGCTTGCTGTCCAACCAGACCCTCAGATCCTTCTCCACAGAGCTGCTNATTAGTCCTCCCCTGGACCTGCTCCAGAAGCTCCACACCTCTCTTGCTCTGGGGATCCCAGGACTGGACACAGCACTCCAGATGTGGCTCACCAGGGCTGAGTAGAGAGGTGGGATCATGCACCTTGACCAGTTTTCCTAATGCATCCCTGGATACCATTGGTCTTCTTGGCCACAAGGACACACTGCTGGATCAGGGACAGCTTGCTGTCCAACCAGACCCTCAGATCCTTCTCCACAGAGCTGCTCCCCAGAAGGTCAGCCCCCAGCCTGTGCTGGTGCCTGGGGTTATTCCTCCACAGGTGCAGGACCCTGAATTTGCCCTTGCTGAGCTTCAGGCAGTTCTTCTTCCCCATCTCTCCATCCTGTCGAGGTCCTTCTGAAGGGCTGCACAGCCCTCTGGGGTATCAGCCACTCCTCCCAGCCTGGTGTCACCAGTGAACCTGCTGAGGACACATCTGCCCCTTCATCCAAGTCATGGATGGGTAAGTTAAACAACACTGGGCTCAGCATCAACCCTTAGGGGACACTGCTTGTGACAGGCACAGGCCTCTCCTGTGCCATGGATTCCAACCCACTGAGCTCTGCCACTCAGCCAGCTCCATATCCGCCTCACTGTCCACTCATCCACTCCACACTTCCTGAGTTTGCCTACGAGGATGTTGCAAGAGACAGTGAGGAAAGCCTTGCTGAAGTCGAGGTGGACAATATCCACTGCTCTGCCCTCATCCATCCAGGCAGTGTTTCATCTCTCCACCCATGGAGAGATCATAAGTGATCTGGACAGTATTGTTGTGGTCCATGCATTGAAGAAAGGACTCTTGACGACAATTTCAGAAGGCTAATATGATTTATTAAAATGACTTCATAATTCTAGTATTTTTCTATATCTGCTCAGCAGAGAGCATTCCATGCTCCTGCTGCTGCTTCGTCCAGGGAATGTGCGTCCGAATAGTTTACAATATCAGAAAGATAAAGTAATTTCAGCTCTTTCTCCTCATAGGTAGGAGGAGGCTAACTAATTCCATGTCTTTGAAGAACAGACACAGATATTTTGTTTACAGAAAGCTTATACAGAGTNATGAGAATGACATAAAAGTCAGAGGCTGCACCACAGAAATTCCAGCCATGTGTAAGAAAATGTTCACACTGCAATGAGTAAAGTACTGGAACAAGTTCTCAGACTTGCAGAATCATAGAGTGGATCAGGTTGGAAGGGACCACAGTGGGTTGCCTGGTCCAACCTCCTGCTCAAGCAGGGTCATCCCAGAGCACATGGCACAGATTGTGTCCACATGGTTCTGGAATATCTTCAGTGAGGAGTGAGGACACTCCACAACTTCTCTGGGCAATCTGTTCCAGTGCTCAGATGTTGTGTGAACATATTATAAGTTTACCTGCATGCAGGCCTGCAGAAAAATTATTCCCATGGGAAAGTGGTTTTTTTACTCTGTACAAGATTCTATAAACAAATCTGAGTTGTGTTTCAAGGACAGAGGTTTCTCTGCCCTGTCTCCTCATAATAGGAGATGGGGGTTTTTCTTCCTTCCAACCTATGAGGTGAAAAATTGTTATCTCTGATTGTGTAAGCCATTCTAGCATTCCTTGCATGGAGCTGGAAGCAGCAGCTTCTATGCTCCGGACTGGGCAGATAGTAGCCCAAATTCTTTGAATTATGGAGTCATGCTAATAAATTATATTTAGCCTTCTGATATTGTTGTCAAGAGTCCTTTGTCACCGCATGGACCACGGCAATACTCAGTTACCTGCAAGTAAAGAAGTTCTCTTTCATCTTCAGGTGGAACTTCCTGTGCATCAGCTTCTGTCCATTGCCTCTTGTCCTACTGATTGGCACCGCTCTAGAAGAGCCTGGTCCATCCTCTTCGCACCCTCCCTTCAGATACTGACATTGATGAGGTTCCCTCTCAAGGCTGAACAGGCCCAGCTCCCTCAGCCCTTCCTCAGAAAGGAGAAGCTCCAGTCCCTTCATCATCTATTAGTCCTCCCCTGGACCTGCTCCAGAAGCTCCACACCTCTCTTGCTCTGGGGATCCCAGGACTGGACACAGCACTCCAGATGTGGCTCACCAGGGCTGAGTAGAGAGGTGGGATCATGCACCTTGACCAGTTTTCCTAATGCATCCCTGGATACCATTGGTCTTCTTGGCCACAAGGACACACTGCTGGATCAGGGACAGCTTGCTGTCCAACCAGACCCTCAGATCCTTCTCCACAGAGCTGCTCCCCAGAAGGTCAGCCCCCAGCCTGTGCTGGTGCCTGGGGTTATTCCTCCACAGGTGCAGGACCCTGAATTTGCCCTTGCTGAGCTTCAGGCAGTTCTTCTTCCCCATCTCTCCATCCTGTCGAGGTCCTTCTGAAGGGCTGCACAGCCCTCTGGGGTATCAGCCACTCCTCCCAGCCTGGTGTCACCAGTGAACCTGCTGAGGACACATCTGCCCCTTCATCCAAGTCATGGATGGGTAAGTTAAACAACACTGGGCTCAGCATCAACCCTTAGGGGACACTGCTTGTGACAGGCACAGGCCTCTCCTGTGCCATGGATTCCAACCCACTGAGCTCTGCCACTCAGCCAGCTCCATATCCGCCTCACTGTCCACTCATCCACTCCACACTTCCTGAGTTTGCCTACGAGGATGTTGCAAGAGACAGTGAGGAAAGCCTTGCTGAAGTCGAGGTGAGAATATCCACTGCTCTGCCCTCATCCATCCAGGCAGTGTTTCATCTCTCCACCCATGGAGAGATCATAAGTGATCTGGACAGTATTGTTGTGGTCCATGCATTGAAGAAAGGACTCTTGACGACAATTTCAGAAGGCTAATATGATTTATTAAAATGACTTCATAATTCTAGTATTTTTCTATATCTGCTCAGCAGAGAGCATTCCATGCTCCTGCTGCTGCTTCGTCCAGGGAATGTGTGCGAATAGTTTACAATATCNGAATAGTTTACAATATCAGAAAGATAAAGTAATTTCAGCTCTTTCTCCTCATAGGTAGGAGGAGGCTAACTAATTCCATGTCTTTGAAGAACAGACACAGATATTTTGTTTACAGAAAGCTTATACAGAGTAAAAGACAGCAAAAGGATGTTCTCCCATGGGAAAATGATCAGAAGGCTTACACACAGAGAAACTTATAATATGTTCATAGCAACAGGACAGGACCTCTATTGTTGTGGTTCGTATATTGACAAAGGGTTTTTGATAATAATATTAGAAGGTTAAATATGATTTATTAACATGATTTTATAATTTAAAGGATTTTGGTTATTATTTGTTTAGTTTGGAGTAATTTGAAGTTTTTGCTTTTAGTTTTGTTTAAGGAATGTTAGAATAGTTTACACAATTAGAGATAACTTTTTACTTTATAGGTTGAAAGAAAGAAAACTCTTCTCTCCCGTATCAGGAGACAGGTAGAGAAATTTAAATGTTTTTGAACAAAAATTAGAGATTTGTTTATAGAAACTTGTATAGAGTAAAATAACAATTAAAAAATACTTTCTTATAAAAAAAATTTTCTACAAACCTACATACCAAAAAAATTTATAATATGTTTATACAACAGACCTCTAGCAGCCTGGCCCAACTTTGAAATTAGGCCTGGCTTGAAGAAGAGATTTGACTGGATGATTTCCTAGATTCTTTCCAATCAAAATTATTCTATGAATGTTTTACTATTCCTTTTAACAGGAACAAGACATTTCTGAAGTCGTAATTACTATCAAGGAACACAGGAACCATTCTGTTAATGAAATTGCTTCTTGCTCTTTGCACACCATCATGGTCACAAGTTGAATTTTTAATGGGGAACTTCCAAGTGTGAAACACTGGAAGGTGACCTAGTAAATCAAACAGTATTTGACATTCTTCTGCCTTTACCTCATCAGCTGACTCTGCCCTGTGACTTAAAGTGACTCTTTTGAGAGAGGAAATAATAATAATTCTTACCTGTTTCATGTGGGAAAGACACTTTGTTTCCACAGCAATTTGAAGTGTTTCCAAACTACTGTCACCAGAAGAGTAAGCCTCCCAGTATTCCCAGTTTACAACTTAAATGAGACCTTGTTCCATTGCCTGGAAGAGTCACCTCCAGCTGTCAGCAGCCACACTGGTTATAAATGAGGGGCATGTCACACTCACTGATAAAGAGGAATGGGTCAAAGAGATGTCTGTTATCTGTATGGAAAACATTCTCTGCTGAGCTTCTTCCTCCTTCTGAAAAATACTTTGCTAAAAGGATATTTTATGTTGGGGTGAGGGTAATCCACTAAGCCAGAGAACTTCGGGCTGAATTCAATGTTTTAAATGTGATTTAATGTAATATGTGGTGGCTGAATAAACAAACACATGTAATGAGCTATAAACTCATGCCTCCGACTCCATCTAAGAGTTTTACTCACGGTCTAATAAAATATGACAGCTATATTGCCTTGCTTATTAACAAGCAAAGCAGTTATTTAAAAGCACTAGAAATACATTCTTTACCAATTTGGATATAAATCCCTTTGGTAAGTAGATTTTACAACTAATCCTAAGACCAAAAACCCCTTGGATATGTGACAACCAAATAACATTTAAATAGCTCTCTCCACATATTGTGGGAAGCACGAGACTCCATAGAATAATTTATTTTACACAGATAATGGAGTCACTGTGACTTGTGAGGCATCTGGAATTACAGCCAGTGGCAAACACACACAATTTGAAGTCTTTCTCCAAATAAATCTCATCATGACACTTCAAGCATACACAGAGATCCTGCTTAATCTTTCCACAGTATTTAAGTCTGTGCCGGAGCCCATAGACTTCTATGATTTTTTAAATTATTATTTAAACATGGCAAGGTTACTAAACTGAGATATACCTCTTTCCCAATATATAAGATACAATATATAAGATATTGCTCCACAGCCTGTGCTGCCTGGCCTAATATCTGTCTGTCAGCATTAATGCGACAAACTTCTGAAAGAAAAGTTGTAAGGGAACTGTCAAGCTATGTTATAGCCAGGGCAATCTGGCTGTGCTCTGTCTTTAGAAAGAGTGAAAATATCAGACTCATTCCTTAAACTGTCCTGACTATAAAACCTCCAGGGACAATGTGCTTAGCTGCTTAGGCAAGAAAAGACATTTTCAAGAAATATGTATAACATACAGCGACAGCATTTGTGCTCCCCTTCATCAAGCCTTAATCTGATTTTATTGTTAAGCACATATTTATCCAACATTCTCAGAGAAATGCATTAATGACTCATTAAAGAACAGTACTGAACTTCAATATATGAGAAAAATTCAGGCTTGACCACAAATCTGTAAGGAAATTACTTTCTTTTCAAGACAGGCTCTATAGCATTGCAAAGATGTTAAATTGAGATGACTGGTAGCCTTCACTGGAGAGAAGTACAGGTTCAAGTTAGATCATAGATCTCTTTACAGGTTTCAGGTAAGGCAGAGCTCTCCTCCAAACCTAAGTTACAGAAACAATAAGACACAGATACACAGAGAACATTGACAGATCAGCGCAGTTTGTGACCAAAGTGTTTTGCTCAACTGAATTTGCTATCAAGACAAGCTTATGGGCTTTTTATTTATCTTCAAAATTAAGGCTGTACAATCTATCAAAAATTAGGGTAGGAAATTCATGAGGAAGCCTAAGCAAGTCAGAAACCAAATACTCACCAAATTCCACATCCACTCTTTGGGAGCTTTTGAATTTTTTACCTGAGCTATTGAAACTTGAGTGCCAATAAAAACACAGTCCAGATCACCAGGACAGTACAGTGACAAAAAAACCAGAAGTAGCAACATCTTATATGTGTATAGCACCTTCTGTCAGAAACCAAAGACATTTTGGAATAGTCTTAAATAAAGTGACAGGCAGTACTTGCAGTTTAGTTCCATTACTCACACTTAGCAAATGAGAAAACAAGGCATAGATAACTCAAGGTGTCTGATAAACATAACACACAAAGCCATTAGCAGAAACAACACTGAATACAGATTCCAAGAGCTTAATTCCCTGGTGTTTGCAAAAAAAATGACGCTTTGATTAAGACTACAAGTCAATCTTAGCCTGCACGACTCTGTTCAGTCACTGCCTACCACTGTTTTTAATTATACTTGTGAACTTGTAACTGTTAAGTGAAGCCAAAGTTACATTAAGGTAGTTTATCAAGATTAATACTATCCTCACACTTCAAAAGAAAAATAAGGTGGTGTGAGGGGCATAAACCAAAAAAGCTCCATCTTCTGCTGCTTTATTCTCCTTATGCTTGCCTCAAGTAGCTGCTATCACTTTCAACACACATCGCTCTTGTTGTGCCAAAGAGCCGTTCCTGGATTCATCTGCGTTCATGACTATATCAAAATACTCCAAAAAGCATCCAGTGTGGTACAACTTCTCAGGCTGGCACTGCCAATTTTTTCACTGGCATGATGCCCCTGATACTTTCTAGCAATCCTTAGGTTATAAAGCAGTCACATGCAAAGATATGCTTGTAAGACTTGAAAAAGAGCTGGCCACCATGGAAATTCTTTTCTTTTTAAAAGCAATGTTCTTGGTACTTATGAATTGTTTTGCTGTGGGATTATAAGATGGACCACTTTGAAAAGCTCTTTTCTTAAAGCTTTCCTTAAAATAACAAATCTCAAAGTAAGTCTTTTCATCCTAAAATATCACCAGAAGGGGAGGACTCGAAACCAAAATGCTTTAAGAGAACATAGTGCTGCAGGACTCAACACAAGCATATCCCTTTTTAACTGAGGGCAAATTAGGCACAACTTGGTCAACTTCAGTTAACTTCACTGGAGACACAATTTAGTGGAGCTAGAAATGAATGTGGTGTGTCAAGTCTTGTCAGGAGCTCAAACAGACCTGACACGGCTCGGTTCAACGCTAACAGGAAGCTAAAATCTTAGTTCAAGATTGTTTAGGAATGGAATAAAACTGATTAGTAAAAAGCTGTATATAAAGAGGAACAAGAGCTGAGGACAGCAAAACAAAGTGTCTGTGATAGTTAGTAGGAAGACTAACGCTGTCCTTGAGTTTACAACAGGATCAGATGAGGATATCAGATTATGTAGTTAGTAGACCAAATTCTGCTGTTAGTTGTAGCATGGTGTTTCCAATACTGTGACATTACAGCTAGAGGTAATGTGGTCACTGAACAACCTAAATGCTTTAAATATTCCTGTACCACAGAGTGTCACATTGGTTTAATGTACGTGGAGATTTTCACCTCCTTTTCTTCCATTTAATATTATATGAGTGAAATTACAGCAATAATACATTAAGATAATTCTTGTGCAGAGTTTAAACAAATGTTTCTGATAATATCTAATTTGGTTTTGTTGGGAGGTTTTTATGACAAAAACCTCTGGCTACCTACCTATACAAGAAAATTACTCAGAGGCAGGAAAAAAATGATAATATAGTCCAGGTATCTGGAGGACTGTGTGCATTTTGTTTACAATTCCTTTAAAATGCTCTGACCAGCTTCATTCTATCTGCTTCCAAAGAGTAAGGAGCACAGGAATGTACAGACAGTCTTTAACTTCTGAGAGAAAAGGCACCAGAAAAGCACAGTGTCCAAAAATAAAAATCCTCATCTTACTCTCTTGTTTTGGTTGTACAGTTTTTATTAAACTTATTACATCCATATGAATGAAACTCATAATTCATCTGACTTGCCAGCAGGAAGAAAATGAAGTTTTATTTGATCCGCTGTTAAATCATTCCAAATATATGCCCAAACGTCATTCAGCTTCAGGTTAGAACAATATTAAGTCCAAATGCTACAGGTTTTTCTTATCCTTTAAAATAATTTACAAAATATAAATTCTTATTCTCAGAAATCTTCCAAAGTGATGGGACGCTCAGATTATTCATCAACTTATTCTTAACAACAGAATGTCTTAAAAAATAAACAGGACAATATAATTATTGAAACACCCCTCTGCCATTATTAGAACCTATGTACAATATATTTACTGTCCTTTACCAGTATGTTATAGTGGAATAAAAATCAGGTCAGAGGGAAGGAGTAGGAGTTTTATTTCTTGGGAAGATTTTCACAACTGAGATGTTTAAGGTAAAAGAAACTCCTATGACTCAATACATAACTTACAGAAGAAACCAGACTGCACCAGGTCTTATAGAAAGGATAATAAAAATCCTTGTTTTCTGTGTATGTGGATAACATGTATGCCAGAAGTTTATTTTGGCAGGGTGTTAAATCTGTTATTCTATGACTTTCCCTCACAAACCATGTATTTTAATAGAATTCTTTTCTATTTACTAGAAAAGATACTGCCAATTCTTTCTCTCTTACAACAGAAGAGCATTTCCAGCCATTTTCCATTTCAATCCATAAACAATTTTTCAACAGACGTAAGAAACATGCAGCATAAACATACGTATATTGAGAAAAGGTTTTCTTTCCTAGGTGCCTTTACAGAGTTCTCATACTGAGGGATTGCTCTTCTTGCTCATATGAGTTTATAGACTGAAAGTTAAAAAGATGCTTCACTAAGAGTAAATTTGCAGCAACAGCACTCATTTATGGGAGAATAATTTGCCAGATTTGCTACAAGTCCTTTGTGAATTCACACGACAACGACTCCAGACCCAAAAAAAGAGGACGCAGTGACTTCAAATACATAAAACAACCATTAAAATTGCTGCAGTTTATTTTGTAGCTAGAGATTCAAATGAGAACACACTTCTAACTCTAAGCCCCTTGAGGAAGCTGTGGAATTCTCACTTTTGGAGACCTAAAGGTTTACAGAAGAGGAGGAGAGAAAACATGAGTAATAATCTAAATTTTACTACTCCTTTTTTCAGAGTAGTGCAGTAGCTGGCTGCTAGACATCCTTTCCAGCCTTGCAGTACTTGACATCACAATAGCACTTGGCACTACCATCACACCTTTGTGGTTTAATAATAAAAAAAAAGACCCAAAAAAGCAAATGTCTAACAGTCCCACGAAGACGACAAAACAAATTTCAAAGCATTCTCGCAACAGAAGAATTTCTTTCATAGTGCTAATACAATTGAGCTAGCAGCTTTATTTCCATTTCAATCAAAATAAATTCTGCATCTCCCTCGCGTGATAGTCAAGGGAGGGTTTTTCTTTTAATCATACTCCATCAGGTAGCTGTAGAAGCCTCCATGAGACTCACTCAATTTTCCAACTTATCCTGTTCCATCCTGAATGCTTACAGCACGGAGTTATTGCGTAGCACACACAAAGTGTAGTTAATTCTAAAATATGTAACAGTTCAAAAGAATTGCAAGTTATGCATTAGAATGATTTCACATCTTCCGAGTTACACGTTTACACCTTCCACAGACACCCAGTGAACAGTAAGGAACGAGCACCAACCCTGTGGCGTTAAATTAGCGAACGTGGACCGCATATGCGGGTCACGCACCAGAAGGACGAGAGAGTTCCCCATCCAACCCCGACTTTTTATTGAAGTTATTAATGTAGCAATTACTGAAGGGAAAACACCGTATCTGCTTCATCAGATACGGGGCGGTTTCCCCGTCACAGCGCTCCACTCGCAGGCAAGAGAAGCAGATGTTGTCACCTGGAGAGCTCCCGCCGGGGCACGGCCGGCGCTGAGCCGCGGGCAGCGCCCAACTCCAGCGCGGGGCCGGGGCAGCGCCAGCCTGCGAGCGCTCCCGGCAGCGGGGACCGAGCTGCCACAGACCCCGAGCTGCCACAGACCCCGAGCTGCCACAGACCCCGAGCTGCCACAGACCCCGGGCTGCCACAGACCCCGAGCTGCCACAGACCCCGGGCTGCCACACACCGGCGGCCACGGCTCNCTGGCCCGTGCCCGGCGGGATGCGCTGGGGGTCCGGGGCTCGGCGGTGCGGGGCTGGCGGGGGGATCTTGCTGCCGCTCTGGCGTCTGCAGTCAGAGAGAGCCGCGTGTTTCTGACTGAAATCCTGTCACGACAGCGTGAGAGGAAGGAGCGTAGGCTGGGATCAGTTCAGGCCAAATCTTGAGAAGATAATTATGTACCTAAACTTGAAGTGCTTTGATGGGATTTTTTAAAGTTGTTTGGTTTTTTTTT
>VXAX01003105.1:402145-435909 GCA_013399835.1 Leptocoma aspasia
TTCTTTTCTTTCAGGGTCAGTTAAAGCGGGTGAAACATACCCCAGGCTCAGTGGGTGGACCAGCGGTGGAGTGTCCACCCTCTGATGGAGAGGGAACAGGAACCCAGCCCAACAGCTCATGAACCAAAGCAGAGTAGCTCAGCAAAGGAGGATCAGTCTGCCCTTTCCCATCGTGTGAAAAAGGCATTTACTGTTGGAGTAAATAATAAAGCCTTTCTTAAGTGCCACTGCTTTCAGGTGTATGCAATATCCAAACTGCTGAAGTACATAGGTAAAATAACAAAGGAAGAGCAAGCTCTTGCCTTCTCTTATCTTTAATGGATGGATACCTTGTCTTGAACAGCATCCACAGTGTCTCCAGACATTACTTAGCCGTTTCTGCAGATCTGGTTTACATTTACTGTCAGAAGTTCTTCCACTTCTTTGGAGCACATCAGCTGGCACAATACAGCAGGTTTGCAAGCAAAAAGTTTTCATGAGAAAATAGCAGAGAACCATCAGAAGTCCCTTTTAAAAATATCTTGAAAAACATGGATGAAAGTTATGTATTTGAAACATCCTTACAAAACTGAAACAGAATTTCAGCTCACAGCATTTTTTTTTCATTCCTTTTACGGATCAAAGGAATTCAGTAACAACACTGTTTAGAAATTTGCCAGTGGTCACCTGTGGAAGTCAGACTTCGTGGCACAAGAGAACATAATTCCATCAAAGCCAAGTCCAGTGGAAGCTTTCTTTGTAAATGTTTCCAATATGTTTTTGTTTAGAAGTACAGTATATTATTTGTATCATAATATGCACTTTTATCCTGAGGAAAGAGTGTTTGAATCAATCAATCTTTCAACAAGAAAGAGTGTTTGAGTCAAGGCCAGTAATTAATAAACCAATCAGGAATAAACTGGTGGATCTAACCTTTCATAATTGAGCTGCTCCAGACTGTACGTGTAGTCTGATGTTTTAATTAAGAAGGACAGAACATGGCAAATAGAAATGAGATTTATGTTATACAGGGATGCAGTAAACTTATTTATTGTAATTCTCTGACCTTTTAATTTTTTGTACCTGAAATCCTGCAGAGCATGTACTTGTGGAAGTAAATGGCTTATTCATAACCACACATTTTGAAAAGAGCAGTAAATGAGGTACAGGAGTCATCTTTGGAAATATTTATTTATTTATTTTGCCATGGTTACTTTAGTATCTGTATATATATTACCTATGCTAAGATTCAACACAGAAAACACCTGATGCTTCCAAGAAAATGAAAATAAAACATTTCTTTCTGGAGCACTTATATGTATACACCTCCACAAATATATATGCATACATATGAAAAATAGAAATATACAGTAGCTATCATAAAAGACCGAAACAGAAACACCCCTTAAATCTCAGTTTAGCACCACACTCCAAGGTAAATATTCCCGTTTTCCACTCTCATCTTCATTAATATTCCAGCTATTTATTTGGAGCTCTTCAAGGAGCACACAGGCAAAATACTTGTTTCTGATTTTGCAAGGAGACAGTTCCACAGCCAAAGACTTCCCAGATCACAGAGGCTTTCCTGATACTGACTGAAACATACATTGCCCTTAGCCATATTGCTAGCCATTAATCACTCCTGGTGGCTGTCAAATTACAAAAGATTCTGACATACAGCGGAGGCAAAAATCCATAAAAATGCATTTAGGACATTTTTGTCTTACTGAGTTCTTCTTACATAATATCATGAGAATACCTTAAGTATCCTCAGATGTTTAAGCCATGGAGAGTGATGGAAAGACATACCCCTCACTCAGCACATCTCTGATTTGTACTCAGAGATTTGTCTGAGTAATCACTAAAAATCTTCCTTATCTCCATCTTGTTACAAACTCATTACAGCACTCTGTGGTATGAGGACCTCACAGCAGGGAGCTGTTTCTTTGTCATTTATGAATGAGACTACTGCAAATTGTGAAGCAAAAGGTGAAAATAATATGGATGTGCCTGACTATTTTCTCCCTGGTTTAAGCCCCCGTGAACACAGCAGGAACACCAGTCTGTCTATTAGCTCCTCATGCACTTCCATGGTCTTGGTCCTAACCTTCAAATAAACTAATGGACTTGATCTGAGCTGGATGAGAAATTACAGTCCAGCACCCAGCTGTGCTCCTTTGAAATAATGTACAGCACAGCAGCCAGGATGGAGGGTGAGGGAGCTGAGGGTGGAGGGTGTGGGAGCTGAGACTGCAGCATTCTCTGCTCAGGGGGCCTGGAATGGGCAAACCAGATAAACACAGAGCATAGGATACATATTTTATATATATAAAATATTTCTTTGCTTCATGAAAAACTGTTGCTTTCAAAAACTGTTTTTTTAACACTTCTTGAGACCCATGTGGATTTCTATTACTAGAAATAAAAGACTCAGAGGTTCTGCAGCACTCTTAGGAAATGCAGTAATTCCTGCTCTCTGATGTTCAGCAGCTCATTTTAGCAGCCACTGTCTCAGATTTAGCACCTCATCTTTCACTCTTCCATCTTCAAAATCTCACCAATGCTCCTGCTTCCTCCATGGTATTCCCAAGCCATTTCCAGAAGGGATTGCTGCTCTCTCTCTCTGTGGCTCACACCTGTAACCCAGGAATGCAACAGAAAAAATAGTCAGCAAGCTGAACCATGAGATGGATTGCAGACCAAGTAGAGAGTTGGTAAAAAATGGAAAGTAAATTCTGTTCAGACTGATTTCAAAAGGGTTTGTATTCTCTCCTCTCATCTTTAACCAGAGGCTCTTTCTTTTAAATATATTTGGTGATGAGTACACAAGGCATTTCAAGCTTGACAACAGTTCCTAGAACAAGTTTTTACATGAGCTGGTTTTGTCCCACGGTACCCACAAATAGACCGTGATGGTGCATTTGTAAACCCTGTGGATAAAAGGGTTTTACAAAAGTTGTGAGGGCTGTTGCTTTCCTTGAGCAGATTAAATTTTGGAATGCTAGTTATCCCTCTTTGGATTTGGTGCTTGTAAACAGAAAGAATTTCTCTTTATTTGGCATATTTGTTGAAAAATATGATTGCAGTACAGTCTGATCCCAATTTCACAGAGAGTCATCACAAGTGGATAGATGGTGGTGCTGCATTTGTACAAGTAGTACTGAGATGCTGATTTTCAAAGCTATCACTCTGCAAATATAACCATAGCTCAAAGCACAAACAGCATCAGGGACTTTTTTACTTAAGATGGTTTTTTACTTTGTGAGCACTTCTATGAAGGGACCATAAAAATTCAGTCACTAGGTAAATAATAACAGAGTACATCTGGTGAGCAGCAGACAGCCCTCAAAAAACCAACAACATCCAATTGTGAAAACAGATTGTGAAAATAGATTTAATAGATTAATGAGTTCAGGATGTCCTTACATTAGCAGGTCTCAGAGCACTTGATTTTATGTGAAATGACCTTTTGTGCTAGATAATGAAGGAATTCCAAGGTACTTAAAGAAATTTCCAGTGGCTAATTTACAGAACGGCATCAGGGATGAGAAGGGACTGCTAATGAGTCCTTTCAGCTCCCAAATAATTACCACAACTGGATAAACCTAAAAGACAAGTCTTTCTAAGGCTTGTAGTCTCTGAAGTGAGAGGCTAAAATCATTGTAAATCCACCCACAAGGTGATACAACCACAACCAAAGTAGTTAATAGTTTTAAGGTTTATATATTATTGCTACATTCTTGTTGATTAAGTGTAGCATATTACTGAGTGCCTGTTAGAGTAAAAGCCATTATATTAATTATAGTGGAGAATTCATTCATAGATTATTTTTTAATAATACATGTGACTCTCTCTTTTGTGAACCTGAAGTAATACTAAATTATTAACAATGCTTATATACAAATTGCCATCATTGGGCTTTACTGCTAATATCCCACAGAGATTAATAGAAGCATTTCATACCCTTGTGCATTATTATTTCAGATTATCTGCAGATTCTAGATGAAATTACTCCATTATTTCATGGTCAGTTCATTTTCAAAAGGTTATCTTTGCAATAATAAAGGCAAGTGACATTTTCTTAATGAAGTCTCATTTTCAGATACCAAGAATAAGATAGTTCACAAACCCACTGACAATAATCTCATTTTACTGCCAGCTGTTCCCACCATTTTTTGTAGGACCTGGATAAATAAATTTTAAGTATATTATCATAAGATCACGGGAAAGTTTATGTCAGAAGGGACTTCAGGCCATCTCCAGTGCGACCTCCTGCACAAAGCAGTGACAAACACAAGGTCAGGCTTATTGCTCAAGGCTTCGTCTGGACAAGTCTTGAAAGTCTCCATGGACAGAGACAGTCCAGCCTCTCTGGGCAACCTGTTCCACTGCCTGTCTGAGGTCATCTTCAGCAGAATTGTCAGGTCCCAGTCTGTTCCATTGCCAGGGCTTATTCCCTGCTTAGTACACAACTTTACATTTGTCCCTGGTGAAGTTTGTAAGGTTCCTATCAGGCTATAAACTCCATTTTATTAAATTCACTTTTAAGAGCATGGATTAATATGCAATACAGAAAGGAAATGTCCCTAAAGAGCAAAGTAAGACTGTTCAGAGGATGACACTACAGTTGCTTTGCTTCTACTGCTCCCTTGCCAGCCCATATCAGAATGACACAGAATCCCACTCGTGTCCATAATGGCCACTGGCAAAACTGGGGCTTCAGGTTTGCAGCTCGGATCACCCAGCTGGAAATGAAGTGATCTCAGTACTGTTCTGTGCCATGCTCTGATAACCAGCACCACAGAGGCAGGACACACATGCTGATCCTTCATGTCACCAATGCTCTGATAGCAAATGGAAGAGTGTTTGTCACCAGGGAATCTGTGAGTTTTTCCATTACCCACAGGTTTGGTGGAGCAACTTTGTGAGCATAAATACCATTCCACCTCTTAATTCTTAAGATATGCTTTTCTCCTTTATTGCTCCAGCCTCCTCTGTCCCTCTGCTGCACAGTTCTTTCCCATTAGCCTGGTTTTTCTTTATCTTCGTGTAAGCTCATAGTCTCAGCCTGGTCCATCCACTGCCTCTCACTTCCATACCTCCTCCAAATCTAGCTTTTATCTCCTGGGAGCTCATCAAGACTGATTCTTCACCAGTGATGAAATATCTGACATGGTATTAATCCCCCCAGAAAGACAGGATCTCTGCTCTTGGTTCCAGGACAGAATAGAAAAATCAAGTGGAAAAAGCAATTGCAGGGGAGGTCCTGCTTTAAAGTGAAATGGATTGGGGATTTGCTTAATTACAACAGATTTCTAATAACTATGTGTGAAATTTTCAGAAGGATTACAATTAAACAATACCATAATTATTCATGGCAACAGTAGAAGTCATCTTCATAGTAAAAAAGTTACCTCCTTCCAGATGTGAAATCCTTTCAATACATGGAAGGCAGGAACCTTCCATAAATTAGTAATGAGATTTTCAGCATTGGCAAAATAGTATCTGTGCGTTTTTTCCTAAGAAGATTTTTCTGAACTGGTCAAGACCTTTAGTCTGGAGGGGAAATCCAATGTAAAAATGGGAGCCCATGAAGGGGATAGAAAGTAAGATCTTACCATGGAATATCTGAAACAGTCTTAATTGCCTTTGACATTACCTATTTTGCTTCAAATCAATACATGGAAAGCATACAGAAGTAATTCTTCCTAACATTGCTAAATCCTGCCAAGAAGGAATTAAATTTGTGTCTGTGCTGGGGAGAGAGTGGGTTACAACTTCATCAATTCTGAATAACTGAATTCCATCAAAGAAATTAAAAAGGAATAACAATTTTTATGAATAAGCTTTCTCATAAGAAATCCTTCATTAGTCACTGAAGACCCTGAAGACCTCTAATAAGACAATTTGTATAAGACATGCATTTGTCCAAACACTGCAATAACATTCTGGGCCAGATTCCTCTGATTTTGACAATGTTTCATTTTTTCCCATTCTGTAATATTCTGCTAATCTCCAAGACCTGCTGGTGCTCCCACCCACTGCAGGCTGCATCAGATCACACCCCATGGTTCCATCATTCTGAATAGAGATGCCAGAACAAAGTCAAATATGTGATGCCCTTCAAAAGTTCTCCTTCTCAGAGGATGATTAAATTATCTCCTATTAAACCAAATGCTCTTTCTCTCTGTCTTTCTGTACTGTGACTGATACTGAATGCTCATCCCTGCTGTCCCAAAAATAACAATCTGTTGCAGAAAACCTAGACCTGGTATCTTTGCTATAATTTAGGAAAAAAATCAGTATTTCACCAAACTGACATATGTGTTCTCAGGGAATTAATGGTCTTAGTCATTTTTAACTTGCACGCATAAATGAATAGCTACAATATGGTCTGCATAACTAACAGTGTTGACTAATGAATACATAAACATTAAATTATGGCTTTATTAATTCATAAAAGTTATTTTTGATGCAGTTTTATGAGAGGTGGGCTCATCTATGGTACAAAAGGAAGGAGAGGCCACGCAGGTGTACAGCAGCATGTGCTGCAGTAACAGTAGGAATGATCTGGTTGCCATCAGCTCAGGACCCCTATAGCCCTGTCTCCTTGTCCTCTAACTCATAAAATTAGTATCAGGTTTGACTGACCTCTATTTAAAGGGAATAAATAAATCAGTTGCCAAAAAAACATGACTCGTACTATTAGCACATCAGCAATGCAACACTTTATCAAACATTGAATTTAAACCCTCTCCAAACTGATCCCCTAAGCTTTTATAACTTTGAAACATATTCCTCATGTTAAACCAGAGAAAATAGAAAACCCATAAATAGGGATATTTTTAACTGTAGGAGTAAAACTAATGATTATAGCACTCTGTATCACTTAGAATTTCTAGTCACTTCAGCTAAAATCCCTTATAAAAACTATTTTAGCATTTGACAACAAGTACTGAAGAATTCATATTGTAAATTGGAAAAATACCAGAAGAAAAGGTTGGAGGTGGCAATGGAGGAGTTGTGAACATGTTTAGCAAGAAATCTCATGAGAACGCTGTGCTGAAAGATCAGTTTTATTCTAAATATAAATCTTTAATACATTAGCAATCCTGGCTTTAACATCCTAATATATTTTTATTGCTAGTCTGAAGAAGAACAAGCAAGACAAGGTGATTCTCTGCAATTTACCTATCTCTTACAAAGAAGAGAAGGTTTGAAATCCTGGTTGAAGGTTCCAGTGCATTTTGTATTGCAAGTATTTCAGTTTCTGTTCTGCCTTCTACTGGTGCCAAGCAATAGGATGAGATGCAAGAGGCAGAAGCTGGAAAACAGGAAAGCCCCCCTCCACATGAGGAAGAACTTCCTTCCTGTGCAAGTGACAGAGCACTGGAACAGGTTCCCCAGGGAGGTTGTGGAGTCTCCTTCCCTGGAAATACTCAAAAGCCATCTGGACACAATCCACCTGCTCTAGGATGACCCTAGGGAGGCCGGACCAGATGACCCACTGTGGTCCTTTCCAACCTGACCCACTTTGTGATTCTTTTTCTTTCTGTAACCTTGAAATGTCTAGATAAACTTGCCTAAACCACAATGTAAGTTTGGGTCTAGATCTTTAATATATTCAGTCTGCCCTCTGAAATACTCAGTTTAACTCTAGGAATAGCTAGGAAAAAAAGAGTTTGTGATGTCATAAGTAAAAAACTTGCCCTTGTTGTGCCTATTTTTATTCCGTGTCATTCAAAGTCGCCTTTTTCCCAATCCCATATGTTTTGTACCTACATTAAACACTTAGCACAAGCTTTCTTTTGTTAAACCAATCATCACTTTTATGTGACACAAGTGGCTGAACAATGACAAGTTCCAGCTCTAGTCATCTATGCTCTCTAAATGGAAGGATCTGTGTTGTTTCATAAAGCTTTCACTTGTCACTCAGAGCTCTGAAGCAGCTGTTCACTGGAAGATCAATAAAACATAGGTCTCAGAGATTACTAGAGAAATGGAAGAGCTAAATGTGATCTTAACTAGTCATTACCTGGGAAGAGAACAATGACTCACATCAACTTCAGAAAGTTAAACAGCCTTTTAGAAACTATCATGACTCACAAGTACTGCACACACACGCACTCATACACACAGAGTCTTCTGGGTTCAAGGCATTTAGTTCTTCTATAGAGAAACTCAGCTCTCATCTCCTTGAACCTACAACAGCCTTATATCAATGTAATTACCTTGACATCAGCCAGCTCTCTGATTCAGAGAAGTAGATGCTCTATGTGTGTTTCTTGCTGACTGGGCTACGTAAATTTTTGACCTATAAACTTCTGTGAAATAACACTAACAGAAATTAACTTGCTTTTTTCTTCCCAAAGAGATTTTCTAAGAGTTTGCTTTCGATTGCAAGTAAAGCAACTCTCAAAATCAAATGAACTCTGGGTAGGTTTTTCTTGAGGACATAGTGTTCTAAAAGAAAAATCTTTTTCAACCATTATTCCAGTGAGGGGTTATTTTGGCTTCTGAAGCATTCATTTTAGTGACAATAATTCCTGTCCATTGAAGCAATTAACACAAGCAAAGCTATTGAGCTAAGCAAAGCCAGCCTAGTTGGGGGACTCAGGCTTGAAATGGGAGCAAATACGACATTTTAGCAGTTACTGGTATTTCCAATCCACCAGTTACTGTTGTAATTTACATGCATGCTGCCTTCTGAGAGGTACTATGAACTTTCAGGTAACTGAAAATCAGAAAGCACTTTTGCTAATTTGAACTGCAAAAGGGTTTTCCACTGTGATGCTCTCAGTATGACCCATGTGCACTCAGTGGAAATCACCCTGTAGGAAAAGGTAACACACTGGACAACCTTCTCAGTTTCTTCACGTATTTGTTCTGGCCCGGATGGAGAAGATAATTTGTGATAATTAGGGTGTAAATTTCCAAGCACTGCAGCTTAGCTGCCCTAGTTCCCACTAAGGCCACTTTGTCTTGCTGGGAGAAAGTAATCTGGCTTTGACAGTACTGTAGGCTATTTTTCCTTTAACACTGAAGTGTCCCCAGCAAGAATAGTGTGAATTAGTGAAATGAAAATTCACACCCAATCTGAGTTTCTATTAACTTCCTTCTCTTACAATGCCCACAAATAGAGCAGGTGGCTGGAGCAGACTGACAGGGTAATAGATGCCCAGAATGAAAAAAAAATGATATCACAAAAGTAGCATAAGTCACTAGGAAAATGAATTAAGATGAGCTATGCCCACAAGTGGTGTTACTGAGACTCCTTTCACCTTGAAAATGAGGAAGTAGTGCATCCCAAAGAAGGAAGGCAGAATGACTGCAAATGAGCTTACGTGGCTGAGTAAACAGTTTGATGTGCCTGCTAACTAACCACTCACCTGAGGAGCCAGGAGAGCTGAGCACGGCAAGGTGTGCCCGACACAGGCTGGGAGAAGCTGTCCTCTGATGGTTGTTTACCAGACTGACTGAAATGAGCAAATTCAGTTCTTGTCAGAAATGTGTCTGCCTGGCAAAACTCAGAAGCATGAGATTCCCCTGCTAATCATCTTGGTACAAGCGAAGAGGAACAAAAAACTTAATTATCCTTCTGCTCCAACAAATGGTACCTCCACACTAAAATCCAGAGACTGCACTGGGGACCGTCTATGCCTTTGCCCATTCCAGAATTATCCTACGTAGATTATTTCATCCTGCAGGGCTGCCAGGCCTGAACTGAACCCAAATACATTAGACTGTTTGCAGTTCTTTGATTGTATTTATCAATATTTTTTGTGGTCAGGTGTAGGACTTTATTTTAAATCAATAAAAATATGCTCTTAACTACAAAAGCATATGGAAACTGCATGAAATCTTCCATTATTCCCCACTACACAGCCAGGGTCTTCTTTAAAAAGATAACTTTGAGTTTAGAAATCCCAGTTGTAGGAACATTAATTTAACAGTGCTGCAAGGCAAAGATACGTTCAGCTTGTTTGAATTCCTAGGCAAGGTGTGAAACCAAACTGAAGGGAGTCTCCAGATAAACCAAGAGCAACTCCCTGACTGTATTTCAGTCCAAAGCTGCACAGATCATAGTTGTATAAACTCCTTCTATGCATTTTATGTCTCTTTCATTAACTTACTTAGTGTCTTCTGTCTCTGAACATCATATGTGAATTCCAAACCCTGCAAATCCGAGGTATCTGAATTCGCTGTCATATTATGTGGTGAAAGTGGATTGCCACACAACTTTATATCTGAATATTTCTCAAATTCACAAGTGCTAACAGCAGGTATTCCCCCTTCTGTCCATACAACTCCTTCAATGAGATTCTGCTCCAATATGCAAGTCTTATGGCACCTCTGTATACTGTGAAGATGTGCTTCTCCACAAAAAGTAATATTTTACTACCTTTGACAGCAATAAAAATGTTTCTTACATACTATAGAACATCGTGAGGCAGTCTGAGATATGCATGAAATGTCCCTCCAGGAAAGTGAGTTTATTTAAAGAGACTGGCACACATTTCCAGTCTGGTTTATATTGCAGAAGTTGCTGTAATCTCAGACTGACTACATATTTGAGAAATCCTGAAAGACAGATGAGGTTCCAGAAGACTGGTAAAGATAAAAGCCCTCTTAAGAAAAAGGAATAGCCTTGGAATGGTCAACATTTTGGCATGTTTAATTGTTTATTCCATTATTTTTTCTCTTGATTTAAATTAAACAAGTATCCAGAGGAGAGCAATAAAAAAAAAATTGCAAGGACCAATGATTAATCAAAGGAAAATGGTATGAAACTAAACAAAATTCTTTCTATAACAACATAATTGGTCTTGGGAAAAAGAATGAGCAATTAAAGCCATATATGCTAGCTCTGCAATCTGTTTCACAGTGCTGTCTGATTGTTCCCATTCTTACTATTGTGTATTTAATTATTCCTACCTAAATGAAGTAGCTCTCATTTTAATTTGTTGAGTTGTGTATACATTTCACACTGATTTCTTGAACTCTCATGATGGTTTTCAATTTACATCCTACCCTTTCACGGGCAGTTAAGGGATCCTGTGCAGCTGATGGCTGGATGCTATTTAATAATCCTCTCTACCATGTTATCCAAAATATTAATGGAAATTTTGACTAGTGCTAGACCTGGGGTAGGATCCTACACAATCCCATGTGCAGAATCCTTTCATTTTGATGATGAATCATGGTTGGCAAAACCAGCTGCATTTTCCCAACACGATGCAGCAGTACTCAGAAAATAGCTGCATGTTTTATACCAAATGGAACAAATGGAATAATATCAATCCAGAATGAAAAGAGAAAACACTGTACTGGGATGCATAAGCCAAAATGTAGCACTGAAGATGTGAAGAAGTGAAATTTCAGGACATTACATTTTTGAAAGCTGCATGCACACATTTGAGATCATTCAGGAGATATTAGAGCTATTGGCCTTGAAGATAAGGCAGAAAGAACTGAGCTCATTCCACTGAAAGAAAACTCTGCAGACAAACATGAAAACATAAATGTAAAGTGGTAGTGAGAGTGGAAATAGAGTATTATCCGCCACAGACAGGGTAAAATGTAATGGTCTGAAACTACAAAAAGTGATTTAAATTAGGAGTTAGAAAGACTACGAAGAAATGAAAGTGAGAATACATCACCAAACTTGCATGTTCCCACCATGACATTAATGGTAATGTAAAAATGCCAACCAAACCATGCTTCCATAACCTACCTTCAAAACTGTCATGCACATGGATCCAGGGATATCTTCTGCTTCATCATGTTGTTCAAAGGCCCATCCAGTCTGACCTTGGACGCTTCCAGGGATGTTCTAGCTGGCAAGGTTAAGGAGCTATGGAGACAGAAAAAACACAGCAATCCTACAGATGATTAAGGAACCATCCAAATCTATTGTTTATAGTCTTACACAGTTTTTGACAGGTGACTGTAAAATACAGGTTTGAAATCATTATTTTAACCTGCTATTGTGAGAGGCCAAAAGTTCAGGGGTGTAAATTTTCTCTAAAGAAATTAATGGTAATGTAGAGTCTACCTACACAAGATATTTATGCAATCCCCATTATGGCAGTATTAGTACTCTTCCCAATATTTAATGTACTTCTCTTCACAATAATGCTGTAAGGTCAGCAAATCTGTGAACTCACACAATCAAAAGTACAATATTTGTGAACCCAAAGAGAAAATGCTCAGTAGACCAATCATGAAGAGTAATCCAGTTGTATCTCCTTGGAGGAAATCACACTTCTAGCTCCCGCTTTTAACACTTCTGATCTGCCCAAATCACTGCACTGCAATAAATTGGGCGGACTGTACATGCACAGATCAGTGGAGCGTGTGCCATCAGTGCAGCACAGAGCAGGACAGTGCTGTTAGACACTTACCAAGCTTTGATGTGCACATTAAGTGCTCTCACCTGAGTCTTGGTCACCTGACAAGACATTCTTTTCCTGCTGAGTGGAACAATAGCAATTGCCTGTAAGAACGTGCTGCTCTGGAAAGCTTAGCAGGTCTGTTGTTTGCCTATTTTATCCAATGAGTGGTTACATTGAAAGTGGATAAATAAGCCTGGAAATGCTACTTATTTAGGCATGCACCTACCCAGCTGAACTCACAATTCAGATAATCAAATTATTTTATGAATCTGACACTAAAATGACTTACCAGAAGCTACAGGATGAGCAGTCATATCTCAGACCTAGGTTCTCTTCTTAGTTGTGTGACTCATTCCGTCTCTTCATGATCTTATTTTTCAAACAAGGATTTTAAATTTAGGAGAATAGAAATCCAAGACTGGGCATGCAGGGCAGAAGAAAAAAAATTATGTGCTGACCATCTCAGCAAGGCTTGAGTGTGTCACAGAAATACACTACTAGTAGCTCACAATTAATAAATTTCTCAAAGTGTCTGTCAAACTGCAATATTACTTTTCTTTGTATATTATCAAATGAGGATCCAACCCTGAAGCACTTCCAAAATACAAATAATACTTAGTGAGTTATATACACAAATAATAAGGTTTACTTCTTTGAGTGTACCCACGGTTGTCTCATGAGTGTGAACCACTAAATTTGTGAGGGCTTTTGAGTCAGATCCATGCTCACAGATTACTTTTAAATCAATACTCAAAGAACCATTAGAGAATATATTTTGTGTTTAATTTTTATTTTGCAGAGGAGTTTTTCTTAAAAACCTGTAAGACAGTTGAGTTCCAGCTTCTCCAAAAGAACAGAGGCAGCTACATTGTTTATTCTAGGCTTGTAAACGTTTTGCATGGCCATTGAGAAGTCCTTTAGATAGTCCAACACTGATTTCAGCACAAAATCTTTTCACAATGCCAATATCAGGATACTTTGGAGCTGAAAAGCAGAGCCTTCAGTTAATCCAATGCTGCAAATACAAACAGCTTCCTGAATTATTAGAGAGAGTATCTTCCTGGGCATGAGCTCTCGAGCCTACAGCACTAGGTAGGGAAGGAAATGGGATGACAACTGGCAGGAGAAAAGTCTGCTACCGGCCCAAACATATACTTCTGTGGAAATTCAACTCCAACTTCCACCACTGCAACTCTTGAGAAGCAAGAAGATACCTTAGAAAATAGTGGTGCTAGAATGAAATTACAGATGTTAAGCTGAAAGTATGTATAATAACTTAAATTTTATGAGCATGAACCTAGATGTTGCAATTTTAACAGAATTATGCAGATTTGGTGCCCCCTGCTGTCTTCTACTACCAGAGTGACCCATGAAAAGTATGAGTAAGTGATTAAACACACTGAACTGCACAAAACACCCCCAAAGCGCAAATTAAGGATGCTGCTCAAAAAGGCACATTTAAACTAGAGTGTGACTTCACAGACTGCTTTGGTGAAGCACCCAGGAGCTGAGAAGAGCAGAGCTCTATGTTGGGAATGATCACAAAGAGGAAAAACATGGAGTGCACCACGGCCAACAGGAACCACACAGAGAGCTGAGCTTCAGCCCTGGCACACCTCCATTGCTTCAAACCAGGACCACAGAAAAGACCCAGTTTCTTGTGGGGATAAAACCACATGAAATCCCTGCGGTCTCTCTTTCCTTGCTCAACACTGGCTCTGCCATATTCCTGCCTCTCACCACCAAAAGAGGAGAGTTTAAGCAGACTCTAAATACATTCATATGCTGGGAGCATCTCAAAATCTCCAAAATAGAGAGAATATGAGTACCAAAATATGAGTACCAGTGGTGTCCCCAGGTACACACTGGGTGCATCTACACAAGTTTGTGTTATCAACTAAAGTGGAAGACATGCTCCAGGAGAACACCTAGTACAGCAGGCTCCTGCATGGGACAAGCCCAGAAGTACAAGGGACATGGGACAAGTGCCTGAAGTACAGCCCCTCCAAAGCACTCAGCACTGCTGCTGGTGTGGCAGCACAACCTGCTTCTCTCTCCAGAGCACACCTTCTTGGGCCACACTGGATGCTAAAGGGACTTCAGATGAGACTCACCTGCTGAATCCCACTGCCCCAGAGATGGTTGTCTCACCTCTCCATCCTCCTAGCTGCTTGTTGCCAGTCCACCCATTTCATAAACCCCAGCAACCTTCTGGCTTCTTGCTTAACTTTCTGACTTAAAAAAGCACTCTCTCCCTCTTTCCCACCCCCCAGGGCTGGTTTTGAGATGGATCAGTTTATGTATGGTCATGTGGGTGCCTGGTCTGATGCAAGAGGAGGAGGAACGTCCCTTTGGCAGCAGTACAGTCTCAGATTGGCTTAAGCTAATCATCAAACTTCTGTCCTAAATCAAATAAGGCCGTGAGGTGCCAATGGGTGCAATGGCTTGTCCAAACTAACAGGGCACATTTCCAGCACAGCTGGGTTGAATCCTGCTATAATCAATGGCCGAGATATTATATCACTCACTTTTAAAAATTTCCCTGTTGGTCTCTTGCCTGTTCTTCACACTCCTACAGGAATACTACACAATGAAAGTGATGATGAAGCAAAGCACAGTGCTCCATCTGAGCTGCTGCAAGGCAGCAGACAGAGCTTTTCCAGGAAGAATACCTATTTAAGTGATTTCCTACTGCAAATCAACATGCTATCAAGTGATGACTTTGTCTGCTTAAGCTCAAAGACATTTCTTTAAAGGGGCCTTCATTCAGTAGTCACAAGTAATCCATTAGTCAGTTAATTCCTCTCTTGGCTATCTGTGCTTGAAGATGGTAAAAAAAAACCACAACCAACAAACCAAAACCAAAACCAAAAACAAAACCCCAAAAAATCCCCAAACCAAACCTAAACAAAAACTCCACAGAAAAGGGACAGTCCTGTCTTGCCACAACAGGGGTGTTCAGTGACTTGAAACTGGTGCCTGTATTCCTGAAATCACAAGTGCTAAAACAGCATTATGCTGTACTTCAAGCAGATGTGCAGCAGAGGATGCTTCATCATTTCATATTCTTCTCAGGTTGGAAGGCTTTTAGGACTGACATTGAATCTGTGAGTCACTGACTGCTCTGGAAAGGCTTACTGGTGAATAAGAGGAAATTTCTGTCATTTGTAGTGCCTGAGAAGGTTTTTCAACTTCAAGAGAAAAGAATTTATTCAGTTTCTCTGACACTTATTTATACACATAAGTTTTAAATGGCCATTTTCAACTCTTGAACTCCTGTGACTTAGTGAGATGGTATGATCTGTATTACATCTGCTGTAGCAGTATTTAAACAAACATCCTTAATAAAATCTTGCTCACTCCCATCATCGAGAAATCCTATTTTGTACTTCACACATTTTATTTTCATACCTCAGAATTCAAAACACTGGAAGGTAGGAGTTTGGTCTGGCAACTATTAAATTAGTTGCACCCTGATACAAAATCAACTTGCTTACTACATCCTTTACACTCATCAGTTTACTCAGTGAACTGGCTGCAGAGACTGTCTAAAAATTCACTTCTATCTCCTCTCAATGTTGTTTAAGTCAGCTTTCTGTCCTCTATTCACCTCTTTTCAGCGTGAAACACAGCCACACACAGCCATGTCAGGGGTTGTGCAAGAAGAAGATTATGAGGGTGGATCCACTTGTTTTGATCTCCCAACAGAGCACTTTGGCTCACCCTGCTACCACCAGGCTGTGGGGCTGCTCCTGCAGCCACCTTCTGTCTCTTTTTCCACTCCTAAGCTCTCTTCTTTCTCCCCTTTTCTTGTTTTTCTCCCTGAAATTAATAAATTAATGTGCGTGTCTAGCAGCCACCACTCACAAAGAGCCAGACCTCGACGTTCTTGAGAGCAAGAAGACAAATTTTAACTATTGAAATGAACTTGAGTGCTGGAAGAGCTGCATTCACACAGAAGGGAGGCATGCACAGGGATGAGTGTAGAGGTTTAAGTCAGATCTTATTATCACAAGACCTCAGGGCACTGGCTAATCAGCAGGGGTGTAGCTTTATTGGGAAAAGTGTCTTTTATGATATTCATGTCTGTATCTGAAACATTCCATTTCAGTGAGACACCAGAGACTCTTCATGAGCCACTGGAGTGCTGCATCACAGCAATTAATAACAATTACTGGGAGACTCTCTTCCAGGGCATGCCAAGCCCCAGTGTGTGGGAAGGGATAAAGCACATCACTGTCTTTCAAGTATGCTCTTCCCAATGCAGAAACTAAGGTAAATATCAACATACACAGCAGACTTCTTTCTTCTCTCAGCATACTGCTTTTCCTATAATCCAAATATTGGGACACATTTCTTCCACGTACCACATATCTTTTACCTAAAAATGCAGATTTGTGCACTGTGAGTTGTAGTTTTCTCCTCATAGGATAAGAAATCATTTTTAGGATAAAGAATCCAGAACAGGGAAGGAAAAAACTCCAAACTCAGTTCACAGTGTAAACAAAAGACTTTGCACTTACTCCACTTGTTGGACATCCTGTCTAGAATAGGATGGCAAATTGCCCTAGGCTTTGTTTATGCTGGCTGGCAAAACATGCTATAAACAAAGCAGAAGACAAACTGTTTCCTAACATGATTTTTTCCAGTCTTTGAGGAATAAAACCAAACTTTTTAACACTAATGTACTTCTCTTCACTAAAACCCAACACAATCAACCAGCCAAACTGGTGGAAGGATTGAAATGAGTTATATATAATTCAACTAACCAAACCAAGAGTAGGCATCAATGATCCAGAGCCAGAATTCAAGTCATTTGAGTATAGAATAAACAGTGGAGGGACACCAAGCAAAACCAAATTTCTGCATATCCATATTTCAGGGTTAGGTTAAGAGCAAAAGATCTGTTCACCACCTCCTTCTGGTGACTAAACTAGGACAGAGCCAAGTGTGTACATATGTTAGTATATCAGTAAGCACCAGTATATATCCTTAGGTTAGAACAACATTTTATCACATACATTTGTTCTTATCAGAAACTGGAAGACAAAAGCACTCTTCATCCTGCAGTTAACAACAACAGGTGACGATCTGTTAGCATCAGAGCAAACAGTGCACTTTATCAAGCATTACTCCATTTTCACTCTTCTGTTTCCATCTTTTTGTGTCCTTGTAAAGACTGGGGCAGCAGGTGTGAAACAAGGACTACAAAATGTTACAGAATTCCAAGTAATAATATCCAAACCCTGTTTTTTTTAATGATAAACAAGTTTAGCTCCAACATGTGAAGTTGTTTTAAGGTATTTTTATCCTGAATTCAGCATTTAAGGATTTTATGACAATTCGATATTTCATGTGATCCTATTAAATATGAAACAATGATGATCATAAAAAAAATAGTGTGAAATAGATAATATTGATGTTCTTGCAAAGTGATGCTGTAGCACAGCCATTCAGCTTGTGTTTCTGTGTGTCTTGGTTCTCTCCTCACCCTGATACGACTGGACTTGCCAGAACATCTCATTTCTCCCTTTCTGGCTGCAGTTTCCCTGCATGAAAACTGGATAGGGTAGAGATGAATAAAGGGTGGGAATACAGATGTCACCCAGTTCTGGATGAAAACAAGGCACACACTTGGGGAGCTGAAGAGCACTTCTGAGGCATGCAGTACAGCCACAGCTAATGCAGCCAAGACAGGGCCTTAGGCAGCAACTGACTTTGCAGCTCTGTCTAATCTCCAGGCTTATGAGTGGATGCCTTCTGACATTGCTCCTTTTGCTGTGTAACTCTGCTTACCTGTAAGAAAAAGCTTCAGCAGTTCCCTGAGACATTCCCAAACAATAGATATAGTAATCTATTTATAAATAAACAGGCACCTGCTGCTTGGTCCACTGCACTGATATTCTGAATTTTAATGACATTCCTTTATTTTAAACATGCCACCAAGAGTAAATATTTAATGATCAGTGATCCCTAAACAATAGGGTTTAATTTCTCATTTACCAGGTATATGGGAGTAAATCTGTATTCAGTGCTCTGTAATAAAACACAGCTCATAAAGTAATACCATGCTTTGGAATATAAATATGAGGCATTATACACAGCATGTAACTTAATCATTCTTGACTCTGGCATAAACGGTCGGAGGCGAATGCCACCTAGATTAATTCTAATTACACCTTGCACCTCTATGAGCAGACTGAAGCACTTATCAGCCACGCACACAAGCAATTTGTTCTAAGCCACACAATGAGCCAGTGGCAAACAAAGGAGAGGAAAAAAGGTTCCTTTATCTCCCAGACTTCTTCTGAGCCAGTTTCTCGTCAACAAGAATTAAAACCTATCATCGTGGTTTACACACAGAAGAAAGGACTTTTGACAATAATTTCAGAAGGCTAAAATGATTTATTAAAATGACTCTATAATTCTAGTATTTTTCTATATCTGCTCAGCAGAGAGCATTCCATGCTCCTGCTGCTGCTTCGTCTAGGAAAATGTGTCTGAATAGTTTACAATATCAGAAAGATAAAGTAATTTCAGTTCAGTCTCCTCATAGGTAGGAGGAGGCTAACTAATTCTATGTTCTTGAAGAACAGACACAGATATTTTGTTTACAGAAAGCTTATACAGAGTAAAAGACAGCAAAAGGATGTTCTCCCATGGGAAAATGATTAGAAGGCTCACACACAGAGAAACTTATAATATGTTCATAGCAACAAAAACCCATTTCATACTTCACAGCTACTTTTTCTGAGTGTTTCACCAGAGTTATAACCTCAGCCTCACAATGTATTAAAAAGCTTTGTACAAGTAAATACATAAATATATGTACATGTGTGTGTGTGTGTTTTAAATACGGCAAAACATAAACCTAATGGAATAAAGCCTCACAACTCCTAAAATAGCTTATGTTTAGTATCTGTACACATTACCAAGGAAAAGAGTACTAACCACTCTAAAAGCACACATTTATTGTATAAACCTCAGTATTTTGTGCAGCCTTTAGGTTCACTGCAATCCTACTGTACTACATTTTTATACTTCTTTAAATAACCACTGGGTGTCACAGTTATCAACGGAAAATGCTTGGGGGACTTTTCCAGGTTCATTTCGATTGGGATTCATATCATCAGAGCTAATACCAATTCCTATACCTGTAACGTTAATACCCGCTCCCATTCCAAGATGAGAAAATGGCTTCCTCAATAATAAAAAAAAAAGAGCAGAGCTAATACAAACTGTATTCTTTTAGAAAATGTAGCAAAATGGAGGTTTATCTTTCAAATTTAGCCTACAGGTAAGATTTTGTCATACTGCATATTTGTGAAGTTCACTAGTGGAGTGAAATGAAGCAATTCTAGACTTCATGGACTTGAGGAAAAATTTCGATAGGCTTTCTCTTTCAAAAATTAAGTGACGTGAGAAACAATTATTTCCTCTCCACTTCGTAAGAATCCCATTCACTCTAAATATTTTGGCATTATAAATAGCACTATAGCCTTATGCTTCAGGTCCCAGCTCTCAGAATCACACAACAAGCAGAAGAACATGAGTTTTCTTAATTTAAAAGTAAGTTTATGCTCTTCATCACAGAAAAGAAAACGTGACCCCAGTGACTATTCAGGTTTGCAAACAGCTCTAAATCATGCAAACTGCTCCTTATCTTTGTTCCATTGTCAGCCCCAAAGGAACAAAGTGCTGTTCACCCCACAAAATCCCCTCGAGATGAGGATTTGACCCATCCATGTGTGTGCCTCAAACCTGGAGAACTGGAGAGCTGCTCTGTGCTTCCAAAGCATAGGCAGCACCTAGTGAACTTGTAATTTTAGGGACTGTATCACCAAATACGTGATCCAAATGATCCATGAGGAAAGGCTGGCATGGCTGGGACACTTGGGAGAAGACAAGAGTGGACAGCCAAAGGACTGGTGCTCCTAAGTGCCTAGCAAAGTCTGCAGGATACTTGGGAAGCCTCTGCCATACCCATGCTAAGGGATACTGGTCTGGAGCAGATGCTAAGAGCTGTCAGGGATTCATGCTTGGGATAATTCTGGACAACAGAGTTTTGGGGATCTTTGCCAGGACTTGTAAGATGTGAAGAAAGAAGGAGGAAGGTATTTCATGGATATCTCCTGTACTTTGGAGTATGACTTTTGAGGGCTGAATAAAGGAGTGTGGGTCAGTTACCAGCTGCCACATTTCTCATTCCCTACTTTTTCTTACCCATCTCTGAGTTCAAAAACGGAGACAACTAAAAATGGAAGCAGAGAACTAACCTAACCCCTGAAAATCAAGCTCTACAGAAACACCTACGGTTCCTGGCCAGAGTTCAGGTGACGGCTGAGAGATGCAGGCTGAGACATGGGCAGGTGAGACAGAAATGCCAAACAGGCACTGTCATGAGAGATGTGCAACACATGGCAGGCACCAGCCTCTCTCTCGTGCACTGTGTTTAGGACCTCAGATCGCCTTAAGCAAATCACCCTGCCCTGCCCAGCATTTTCTGACTCCTCCATTTCAGCCACTTGCTGCCTGAGCAGCTAAAATGACTGTCTCAGCCAGAAATGTGAATTTTTTTCTTTTTTTTTTTCCTTTAATCTATATTCATCCAAGTCCAGCTGCACAGAAAAAGGCACATGCAGGAGAATGCAAGCATTATCTAATACATAAAAGATGGATGCAGAGAGGAAGAGAATTAAGCTGTTCTTCATGCTCAGCATGGCACGATAAGAAGTAATGGGTGTGAACTGCAGGTGGGAGTTTTAGACTAGACATTAGAAATGGCTTCTTTTAACAGTAGGCATAATAAGGACTTGAATAGATTGCTTGAGGAGGCTGCAAAAGATTTTAAAAACAGGTTAGACAAACATTTATCAGGAATAATATTGGTATGATTCATGTTTGCAGACTGGAGCAAGGAATGGATTGTTTAAAGCTCTGTTTTCCTGTGATTTTTTGATCCAAAGATGCCTAATAACCTAGTTTTTTTTTTTGCTAGGGATTGGTCTTAAACAAATCTCACAATCTTAAAAACCTGCCAGCAAAATAATAAGAAGGACTTCTTAAAAAATAAACATTATTCCAATTCCTTCTCTTAGTCAAAAAGCCCTCCCACTCTGCAACACATTCAACTACAAAGCTGAATACAGTCAGTAAAATACTGAAAGCATTAGCAGCACTGCTAACACTGTGGCAATAATACAGCAAGTGATCTGAAATCCCCATTTCTTTTGACCAACTTCTTGCCACTTGTACCTTTCTGTCCTTCTTGGCACCTCAACACAATACATAATTTTCTAAATTACTTGAGCTTTTCTGCACACTTTCATTAACATAGCAGGTGCAGTTATTTAGACCATTAATGTCCTAGCAGTAGTGGAAGTTGGGAGTGACCCCACTGCAAATTAACAGTTCAGACACAAGAGGTGAATGGTGCTTTAAAATACAGCTGGAAATCTTCCACTGTACCCAAACAGGACTTGGTCCAAGGTCCTTGTCTGAAAGCTGCCCTCTTAACACAAGTCACTTGAGTTGGAGGAGAAAAGCATTACAGATTAATTCTGGTTTGTGGAGAAAAGAGGCTCTTTTCTTCCAGCTGAAGTTAAAAGCTGCCAGCAAACATCAGCGACCTATTTGGAAATTTTGGACTGACTCCTCATGTGATTTGACCATGGACTTTTTTCTCCACTTTCTATTGTATTATTTCTATTAAGTCAGTCACCAAAAGCTTCTCTAAGTCAAATTCATTCTTTCTGCTCTTTCCCTTCACACTACTGTGCCACTATTTGTCTTTCCTTTCCCGTTCCCATCACTTCTCAGCAATAACTTCCCTTCCAATAGTTTGAAAGACTGATGCCAACATTAAGAATAAACCTACAGGGGGAGGGGAATCCCCCGTATTCAACCTGTTATGTCCATGTTACCTTTCCATTTTGTCTCCTCTTTCTAAACTGTAAGCTTGCAGAGGCATGGACAGACATCAATTCAAACTAAGTATCTACAAAAGTAGGGCTCACTTTGCCTGGGCCTGCTGGGATTATGGGTACATGGACCTTAAAGACATGGCATTTATGTACTGTAAATAATGCAATGTAATGTAATGCAATGTCAGATTGTGGCTACTACTGCACACCTCAGGAAACAGAGAAAATAACCTCCAGGAACTCTTCTTGAAATATTACCAAAAATTATGAAAAAAAGGAGATGCAAAAAAAGGACAGTGTGATAAATCATACTGAGAATGTGCTGGTCACAAGTCAAACCACACTGACAATTACTGAATACAGAACTGGCCACGGAGTGGGGTTCCACAGCGTGTGTTTGGTAATTGCATCACCTGTGCTACATATTCTGAATAACTTTGGTTGAACTCCCTGACTTATTACTCATGTAACCTTATAGTTAAATGCAGGACACAGCTGCACAGCTCAGCACAGCACTCCTACCAAGTAACTCCAAAACAAGATGCTGTAGAGGTGTGTCACCGGGGCGCTCCACCCCGGATAATGAGCACAGCAGCCAGCTGGGAAGGCGGGCTGAGGTGGGAGACCTGCATCTTCCATAGCCCCAGCCCACAGCCCAGTGTCCCTCTGGGAATGGGAATGAGGAACAGGACAATTGTTAGATCCATCTCACTTCAAAGACTCTAGGAAACAGCCTTTTGATGTCTATGTAGCACATATGGATGTAAAGATAAGATCTGCTTCTCTTTTAACTGAGAGACCTCTCTAAGTCAGACTCCAGTCCTCCTTGTTCACAACCACCCAAACTGCTCTTCTTCTGCAGAGCAGAATGTGGCAGTGTGATCAGAAGTCACAGCAAACTGAATGTTACATTTTTGTTGACTAATTACATCATTAAACACATTCCAATTTGTTTCAGTGGACCCTATTGGTAAGAATCACACAGGTGGCCCCACACAGAATCACAAAAAATGTGCACTGAAGCCAGTAGAGCTTACACACAGGTGTAAGCCAGTCTTAAAACAATGTAAATCTCATTTATGTAAACAAACAACAGGCCAAATATGTCATCTACCTGAATATTAAAATAGCAATCTATAGCAAATATTACTTGGGTTAATCACCATGAGTCATACCCCGTGAACCTCATTCTGATATTCCTCGTTCTTCCTCACATAAAACTTCTGCAGTGTAAAGAGAGCAGGATTAGGCCAAACAATTCCATGAGCTCATTAGCTTCACACCACAAACACGAATCAGACACGCGTAAGAATAAAGAGCCAGTTTGGCAAGATTACCATGATGCCAAGTCAGGTCAGTCAGGTTATAATAGTTTTTAATTAACACTCTTCCAAGTTTCAGTGTTATTTATTTGCATGCCAGTGTCACTCAGAACAATACAATCCTCTTTCTTCCCTATGAAAACATTGGAAAAAACTGAAAGAAAAATTTTCAGCTTGATCTGGACAAAGAAAAATCCAATCCACAAATAAAAATGATAGGTGAACTAGAAAACCCTTAACGAAAATATTTTTAGAAATGAGAAGACTGGTATCAGTCTGATATCCACTGATAAACAAAAACCATAAAGCAGCACAGGTTGAACACCACAGAAGACATGATTTATACTATTCTATTTTTGATTATGTTTATCCAAGCAGCAAAAATTCCCCATCTCAGAGGCTTTATATTGCCTTGCCCCTGAAAATGCCCCTTTTTGAAACATTGCTGGTGGTGTTCCCTAAGGAATACAAAGGTCCAATGTAAAATTCAGCAGGTTGAGCACTCTAGGAGGTTTCATTTAAAAAGAAAATTAGTATTTTAATTATGTTTTGAAAATGCTTGATAGTGCAATAACTATGCAATATTATTCATCAAGACTTGTTTCAAAAGCCAAGTCATGGAAGCAATTGTTGGCAATCTGAATCTGCCTCAATTTATTGTCTTCTAGTTGAAAAAATACAGACCGAATACCAATAGGGTTTGTTCCATACATTAAATGACTTACAATTTAAATTAATGTTTATAAATATTCATGTTATATAGGTAAAATGATAAAAACCATTAAAGGTGTTGAAAGGCATAGCTAAAATTGCTATTCCTATGACAAACTTTATAACATATGTGAAGTAGCATAGTCTTATTATTCACATAATATTTGCAATGTATTTCATTATCAATATTTTGTTAACAATATTGATAAAACACAAATATTTATTACGTTATAAAAGTAAGATGCATTATATATGAGTTATATATATATATGAGTTATATATTAGTTCTGTGTAGAAGACAGATTAAGGATGTTTTAGCATCAAATAACTCATAAGATTTCAGTAAAGTCATAATGTGTTTATACCAGACATTTTAGGATATCTGCATGGTAAAACTTTTTTAAGAATGAAGTAGATGATCCTAAGTCTCTTCTCAGTGTTGAAATAATGCAGTGTTGAAATAATGCTGTTGAAGAAGGCATGCAAGTATTATCAGTGTTATCAGGTAATTGACCTTACAAAATATAAAAAACATTATGAAAAATGAATGGGTTTAGTGAACAAAAGTGCCTATTTCAGAGTTTTGTTGAAAAGGCTTTATTTTCAAGATGGGATACTTGCATTTCTTCTTTATTTTTACGAAGGATAAGAGATGGTGAGGAGAGAAACTGCTGCCAGTTCTGTATACACAGAATGCTTACTGCACTTAATCAGGAAGGGTTTTTAAGTTTTCACCTCGCTTTTTGTTCCTCTGATAATATTTCCATAATAATTTTAATAGTGTGCATATTTTTAAAGTGACAAAACTAATCAAGCATCAGTGACTACCCTTTAGTATCTAATGAACAGCACATAGGCTCTAGTTAGGCCCAAGAGTCACAAGACACATACCCTGAAGAATCAAGAGGATGGAGAGCTCTGGGAGCAGCTTCAAGATAAGACGTGGTAGGTCTAGACCCTCTGAGATTCCCAAAGGTCATCCTCGGATCCTTCCTGCTAATGTCCTTCCTGCTTGGAGACCTTCTGCTTCTTCAGGTGACCTGTCAATACCGGCCTGAACATCCCTGGCTGGCTGGTTTCCTCCCAGAGCTGGGTCTTAGGAGCCATTATGACCTTGAGGACAGATGATGACAGTTCACCAAGAAGGGATGTGATGGTACAGCTCCTCAATCCAGGAGCCACGGGCTGGCCTCCCAGCAACACGGGAGTAAGTGCTCCAGTGCCACAGCCCACTGTGGCTGTCAACGGCACACTGCCATCTCTCAGCCAATATGACACTGTTTGAATTTCCAAATTTACAATTACAGTGGTAGAATGTAGGCCAGAATTCACCTCTTCTAACTCTACTCACCTATGAGTTAGTGATATACCCTAACACAGCTGGGCTAGCTCCCGCAGTGTCACTGCAAGACACCAGAAAGTGACACATCCCATCCTATGATAAAGATCTGGGATGAATCACCTTTGTGGCTGCCTCCAGCTCTCCAGAGGAAGCCTAGAAAAATAGCTTGGGCCAACCAGTTAACTTAGAGGTGTACAAAGTCAGGATAGATTAATGCCATGAACTATGTTTTTCCAAAAGGAAGTTCTATCAAGGTTTTCCTGCTAACACTGTTGTTACAGTAACAGCAAAGCAGATTTATCAAGCTACCTACTTTGCATTTGAGTCAATGCTCCTGGCAAAACGAAATTAGTTCTGTTCAGCTGTGTCTTTGGCACTGCACATGCTTGGCAGGGGACTCCTAACAACACATGGGTATTCTTCTAGCTTCAGGGAGAGGAGTCTTTGTCTTTTAGGACAGAAAGCTTGAGCTCATTTCAGGATGCATTTGTGAGGTTTTGAAAGGCCATGGTGTGCAATATAATTAGTTACTCCGAGGTGACAGATTTGTTATAATCCATAAAACCAGGTTCCAACTGTGAAAACGCAGTAAACAGTACTGCCCACAGAAGTATGTCTATGCACGCACTGCAATGTTTAAAAAACCAAGCCTTTTATGCTAATTTTGCAAAACTCCCCTTTCCTCCTTCCAGCTGAAAATACTTCCCACCATGCCTCCCAGCACTGACAGTATCCAGCAGGCCACACTCCTCTCTCAGATGTGGCGCTCTGAAGAAGTGCTATTAAATCGGAGTTACTGACAAAGAAGGTGTTGGTATTTATAGAAAATGAGGAACTACCCTGAAAATTCTACAGATGTAACTGTGTCTATTGTATCAACTTGTCCTGCTGGATAAAAATAGGAATGACAATATCTAGGGTGTCCTGCCCATTAGTCCAACTGATGATGAGTAATGCAGCCAAATGCATGTCAGTAAACCCCACCTACCACACCATGCTTTAGAAACCTTCTTGGCACTCTCCTTTCAGAGAGAAGCCATGAAAGCATAAAGGTTTAATCTGCATGTATTTGAAATTATTATATGAGGCAAAGATTCAAATAAGGGATATTAGTTGCTCCAAATATGTCTCAGTAAAAAACTATCTCTGCCTACATTCCACAGATTGTACCCTCTTCAAAAATCCCCCAAGTATTATAGAAAATTTGGTGAATCTTACACTTACTCCAATCAATTGGAGAAATCAGATTGGTTTAGTACAAAAGACCCAAATACATTAGTCAAAGACAAAAAAACTAAACTCTGATACTAAGAGCCTTTGGAAAAAGATCTGAACAAGCTCTTCTGGAAACCCAAATGTAATGTTTAAAAGTTATTGGATCACATGGATTTAACATCATACTGCCTGGTGTTAGCCTCAGACAGAACTTGTGTCTTGCATGAGTGTCCTCCTGAAAGCCTGAGTGATCAGTTTTCAGTACCATGCAATGCTCTTGCCCACTCCTGCATCTCAGGCCAGTCTAGTTCTGGAACAACACCCTTTTTCAAGCATGCAGAAAAAGTATTTTTGTGCTGGACTAGTGCTGGTGCCTTGGGCTCTTTATCAGAGTAAGTATTTGAAACTTCCTGAGGTCTTAAGTCTGAGAGTGTGTGCCAGAGCTGATGTACCAGAAAACACTAGATGAAGTGGTGAAAACTTTTTACTACATAAATATATGGAGCCACACAAAGGAATCTTTTCTCCAATTTTGTGGCTCTTTATTTCTGATGTAAATACTATGCACCAACAAGGAAGGAGGAGCTTGTACAGGAAGTTGTATTTTAAGTAAAGGTACAGTTAAAAAAAACCCTAATGATTTCCCTTAAAAGAAGAGGCAGTTAAATAGTGCAATGACATTCTTGTGACACTAGCCTTTAATCTCTTGCCCAAAGTAAGGAGGGGCTGGTTCACTCACTTTTTTAAACATGGACTTGGAAAGCCATGTATTTCTGATTAAAGAGGGGAAAAAATTAGTAAGTAATCCCAGGGCTCCAAGGAGCTATTCACAAGCTTAATGTTAAGATGTAATCTTCTGGTGATTACGTAATAGTTTCCCCTCTGCCCATTCCAGAGTGGATATGAGATACTACAGTCCACATGCCTGGTCTTGAATGTTTAGTTCCAGGTGTGAGAGCTCATTGCAGTTGCCTAGAGAAAGGCCAAGTGTACATGTCATTCTGGGAGAGACAGGTCCTAATTCCAAGGATAAGCAATAGAAGGTGGTGTGTCACCCCACTCAGGGTTAGGATCTGGAAGCTTTGTGGGAGTTGGCAGACACAATTAACAAGCCTGAAATAACAATTGCCTTGAGAGCCAGCACAAAATAAAAGGCAGGGGAGCAGCCCTCAAGTAGGAAAAGTAAAATAACTGCAACAATAGCAGGACAAATCTAATCTCACATACAAAAACACCGATAACCCATCTGAGACCTGGACATGAAATTGACACACTGATATTAAGGAACACAGACCACAAGACACAACAAGCTTGGAAACCTCCATGGAATAAAATCAGTGATTGGCTTTTCTGTGGAATATGTGCCAGTTCCTGCTGCACACCGTGGTCAGAAAGGGATTTCATAAGTGTTAAAGTGAATATTTACACCTATCAAGATGTGGAGAAAAAAAAAAGAAAAATCCAAGCACACTGTTATTCTGTCCATTGCAATCCATTGAAGCACTGACATGGTGGCCTACTGCCTTTCCAAATCCTGGCCACATGTAACTTCTGAATATATCTGAAAATGCCTGATACATCACAGGACACATAGACAGATTTTGCAAGGTGATATCTAGGATAGTCCCAGACAGATAAATCCTGCATGCAAAGCAAGTCTGACATGTCAGATTCACAGCATATGCAATATTGTCTTGCTCAGAGAAGTTGCACAGCAATCTGGCAGCACACCCCTTGCACATGCACGTTTTGTCTGTCCTTAGAGGGAATTCTGAGCTCCCCCAATACATCACGTCCTGCACATCCAGAAAGACACCTATGGCAATGGAAATACAGAGGAAACCATGCCATGTGTGCTCTTCCTATGAGAAACTGCACTGACCATGTAATAATACGACACACCCTGAATTAAACAGGACATTATGTACCACATGGGATCCCCAGCACTTTCTGACATTTATTTTTGTGACCACACCACACTGTGCTTACTCAGGAGAGTGCAGAGGTCAACATCAGTGTATGCACATGAATTTGGTGGACAGAAGACACTGTGTGATTACCTAATATTTAATTAGGTTGCAACAATAGCACTACTGCCCTTATCCTCACCATGCAACTCAGCTACAAAGCAACATGATGGCTGTAGTGAAGTTTGGGATATAATATCAGTAACCCCTGAGACATGATGATTATCCAGTCACCAATACTGTTCCCCCCCCTAACACAAGGATAGTCTTGTAGAAAGTCTATTTATAATCACAGCACAATTAAATTTGGCCAAGATATTTTGAAGGTCAGTGGTTCAACCTCCTGCTCCCTCCACAGCTATCTTCAAAGGTAAACTAGGTTGCTCCAAGTGTTTTCCTGTCTAGTTTTGTTTCCACGGACGGAAAATCCACAGCCATTCAGGGAAAATGTTCTGCTACTTGACCACTCTCACTTTGAACTTTTGTTTTCTTACACACTATTGGAATATCTCTGAGTACAGCTTCTCACTTTTGTCTCTGATCCCGCTGGTGACCATCTCAGAGAGAAGCCTTGTGCCATCTTCCTTGGAATTCTCTCTGGGAAGGTGCACCTTGTAATTAGATCCTGCTGTGGCCAAACCCACATCCTCACACAGCATGTGCTCCAGCCCCTACCACCTGAGCAGCCTCGGCTGAACCAGCTGCTCCCAAACTGGACAGTATGCATCCAGTGTGGCCTCACCAGTGCTGCACACAGAGCTCCTGTCTGCTGGGTATATGGATAACGCAGCCCTGCAGGTGTTGAAATTCCATGAGGAACTTCTTTTGTCCACCAGGATGGCCAGGCCCTTTTCTGCTGGGCTACTTCCAAGCCAGCTGGTTCTCAGCCTGGAGCATCCTATAGTCTGTCCCACATTCAGGACTTTGCCCTTGTCTCTGTTGACCAACATGAGCTTCTCACTGGCCCACTCCTGCAGCTTGGCAAGCCTGCTCTGACTGGTGGCCTCCTGTGTATCAACTGATCTCCCCAGCTTGGCAAGGGGATCGGCTGAAAACTTGCTGAGGGTGCACCCTGTCCCACCCCCTGCACGGTGACCTTGGCAAACAAGACTTGCTCCACTATTGACCCCTGACCCCTCCTAAGGGGGCATCAAGACTTCAAAGCAACGAGACACAACCTTCAAGCCTGGAGGTACAGCCAGTTCTTCACACACAGGGTCTGCCCACCTCACCCACATCTCCCCAGTTACAAGTTTCTTGAGGAAGTCCATCAAAAGCCCTCATAAAGACAAGCTTGAATGGCATCCTCTGCTTTCCCGGTGCTCACTAAGCCCAAAGTCAGTGACACTGGGTCAGACACAGGTGAACTTAAATGTGTAACGTTAGCCTTTGTTCAGTCACCTGCAGCCTTTTAAATGCCATGGACTTTCAAATGTCACAGGGTGTGAGCACAAAATAAAACTGGCCAGCTCCCTCAACACTCAAATGAGTGTCATGTGGTCCAGTGGACTTGTATATGGCCAGTCTGACAGGGTGGACTTTCTGCAGGGAGTTTCCCTCCTCTGCCCAAACCCTACCAGCCACAGAAGCTTGGAGATGTGGAAGTGTTTTTTCCCAGCAAAGTCCAAGATGAAAGAGGTCTCTTCTTTTTCCTGGACCTTTATGGCCAGTTTAATCACCCAGTCCTGCAGCAGGCCCACATTTTCCTTTGTCTTCCTTTTGCTGCCAATTCACCAGTAGAAGCTCTGTATTTGCCCTTCGTGTCCTTCAGTTGCGACTGGCAATGGAAAGCCAGGTTTTGGCTTTACATATTTCACTCTTCTACTAAATTACTGACCATCCTCCTCTGCATGAAGTGATGGAATCTCATACCAGTTTAATTTGCTTACTGTCTGCTGAATGATTTCTAAAAATGCTGTTTAAGGGAGGTGCTTATCTTTCATCCTTATCTTGTTTCTTGGAAGTAGCAAGCATATCCAGGTGCCTCTTCAAGCATTTATTTAGCTGGTACTGTGGAAAATGTGATTGTTCTAAATTATTCTTTCTTCCTTTGTTCTTTGTTGTTAGTTGGTTTGTTTCCAGTAACCTCAAATTTGATGCAAAAGGGAAAGTATACACACCTGATAGAGAATCAAACAATTAATTACCTTCAGCATGCAGCTTTGACTGCTAATCCATCTGAAGAGGATTTTCTCTTATATTTTGTAGTATTACAGCTCTGCTGAAGCAGCCTCACATGGTTATTATCAAACAACCCAGGCCCTTAATGAGAGTTCCTTCCTATTATTCAGATCTGGACTATGTGCTCCATCCTCCTCTAAAACAAAATGGGTGGGGGGGGGGGAATGTAAAAAAAAAACCCCAAAAACCTAAATTAGCCAAAGTTTATTAGTTCTAGCCAGCTCATAAACAATAAATTCAAGGGTTGTTTTTTCTTTTTTGACTTTCCAGACCTAGAAAATGGAAGTGTTTCTTGCTTTTCAAGCATCTGTATTGAGTCTAGAATGTCCCGAGACAGGTTTCTTACACTTAGGAGTAGCACTAGTTGAAAATATCCTACATTGGTAATTTCATTGGTTGTTTTTGACAGGGAGTGGTTGGTCTCTTCAGTTTTCTAAACTATCACAATAAATAAGAAGTATTTCTGCAACATTTTTTCTATTAAAGATGTGGCTCTATACAATAGGAAGCTGTCTGAATTACAATATAGTCAGAATTGTACTTATTCTGCACAGTTATGTATTACAACCCCGCTTCAGTAACATGGCTGGTACTACAACTGTATTTAAGGATGCCAAAATTTCTCTTCAAAATTCCTCATCTGGGTGTTTATAAGTTAGTCATTTTTTATAGCTGAATTGTTGGATTAATTCTCCAGTTTTGGGAAACTTTAAAGATGCCTGAATATGATGAACTCATACTTCTGTTATTGCAATACAGTCATCTGCCACAAGTGAGACATGCTTTGTATTTACCAGTTGATTCTCTAATTGCTCAAAAAGTTACACACTTATTTGGATTATTAAATTTGCCCTTTCTCATCTGGCTACAGAATAGAATCAGATCCAAATCAGGACTTAGCTGATGAAAAACTGACAAAGCATGGTGCCATTACCCCTTTCACAATTCTCTTTTTCCTGTGACTGTGCCAGCCCCAGACTTGTCTTCCAAGATCCCCTCCTGATGACTAGGGAAAACCTAGGAGAAGTAAAAACCACCTGTACGACTAGGAAAGCCATAGGTGACAAAGGATGACAGGAACAGATGGTGGGAAGGGGTTTTTACCATCCCCTTCCCCTGGACACTGAAGCATGGCAGGAAAGAATGATGAACAACTTTACCTTCCTGAAAACCTTGATCTTTAAAGTTCACTTTTAGGTGCCTTCACAGGGTCTGTGGTGCTCTCTGTAACTGTTCCTGTCATCTTTACCCAAGTCTTTGAATTACAGATCCAGTGACGGCATCTGGGGAAGACCAAGAAAGAACTCAACAATGCTGAAAACACAGAACAATGGAAACGAGAGTATATACAGCAGTGAAGTAGCTAAAACACAAGCCTCGTGTTCTCCAGCAATGGTTGGTGAGCTAAAAACAACATTCCCCTCTCTGGAAGACCGATGTTGAATTTAACCCCACAGCCACACCTGGGCAGAGGTCAGGGACAAAGCTCTTTCCAACCTCTCCCTCTGGCGTAAGAGTGCTCTGGCTGTTATCAGCCAAAGATCTTCTGCAGCCTCTAAACAGGGCCAAGGTATCAACTTCAGATGGCCAGGCCTCCATGAGGTCTCATCTCCTCTGGTTTCACTCCTTCCATGCATTTCATCTCTCCGTGGAGTTCTCCACTGGTATTGGGCCTGTGGTTTCCCTCAGCTGGACTCTTCCAAAGTTCCACTCAAAACAAAACACTGTTCAAACTTACTAGTTTAACCTAAGCCAGTACTCCTAAAACCTCAGCTTCTGAAGGGGAAGATAATTAGATATTAACCTCAGCTTTCAATAAGGAAAAGAGTTCTGTTATTTCCCTTTGGGTTTTGGAGAAAAGTTTGAGCATACCAAAGATAAAAATTCTAGGCTCTAAACCAAATAACATAAAACATATTATTTCAAGATGCTATTTTTAAAGACCAAGATTTCACTCATCTCATGACTTTTGACCAGAGGCTTGGCTCAGGATTTGAGTTTGCTTTCCACCACACAGGAGGGTTAGCAGGGAGAAACCACAGGGCAGAGACTGGGACCCTTAAAATTCCCACTGTCTTCTGACAGCCTGTCCTGACAAATGTGCCCCAAGTCTCAACATCCCTGTAAGATCTACAGCAAAACTGCCATTTCCCCCCTTTTTCCGTGCCAACACATGCAGCGACTACAAAAGACAAGACTGTCAGCAGGTCTGAAACCTTCCAGTAACCAACCTGTGCAACACCAGGATGCGACTTCATTAAGCATTTTCCTTTTTTAAAAACCCCCAAACACTAAACCATAGGATCAGGGTTGGAAGGGACCTTACAGACCATCCCGTTCGGAACACCCCTGCCATGGGCTGGGACACCTTCCACTAGACCAGATTGCTCAAAGCTCCATCCAGCCTGGCTTTGAACATCACCAGGGCTGGGGCATCCAAACCTCCCTGGGCAACCTGTTCCAGCGTCTCATCACCCTCACAGAAGAATTTCTACCACGCACCCAACTTAATTTTCCCCTCTTTCAGTTTGCACCCATTTCTCCCTGTCCAAACGGCACCAGGAAACTACCTGAGGCCGGAAATGACCCGGTCACCTCCACGGTGTCCCAGGGACGGCCGGTCCCACCGGGACACGTCGGGGCAGCGGGCGCCCACCGCACCTCGTGCGCGACCAGGCTCGCCCCTGTCCCAGCCCGGCGCTGCCGGGCGCGGGCACACACCGGGCACA
>VXAX01003105.1:436579-478387 GCA_013399835.1 Leptocoma aspasia
TCCCCGCCGTCCTCCGCTCCGTTCGCGGGGAGGGTCTGGCGCGGGGTCCCCGTGGAGGATGGGCAGCCCGAAGCGCGGGGGAGGGGAGAGGAAGGGACCCCCGGCGCGGGGGGGTTGGTGGCCAAAACTGCCCCGTCGCAGCCCGGTGGTCTCCGGCGAGGGGAGAGCAATGCCCGGCTGCGAGGCAGAGCGCTGGGGCCGGCCCGCTCCCGGAAAAATGGAGCCGGAGCTGTGTTTTCCTAGCCTGTGCCGGTGTCTAGCGAAGGGACAGGACAGGAGCTTTCCCTGCCAGGGATGGCAATATGGAAGTCGAGTTGCACACCGATAAGGGTAGATCAATACAAACGTGTTAGTGGGGGAGAAGTTATCTGGTAAACATAATGGAGCCCGCAGCTGGGCGTGGGGGGGCGGCTTTTCGCAGATGAGCTCCAAGATTTGGCTTGTCAGCTCGAAGGAAGCGACACAAAGTAAACTGCCACTTAAGCTGGCTGTTTGGTCTCACTCTGGAAACCTTTGGCCCTCTAAATGGCGAAGCCCTCTCTAGATTTGTGCTGGATACGTGTTTTTGCTAATAATCGTACTTGTAAACAAGAAATGAGAATGGCCCTTACTTAAAATCAAAATAAATTTCGCAGTGGAAGAGGGGAAGTCTTAAGTATTTAATCATAACACACTGTGAGTAAAGCTAAAGCTAGCCAGTATGTCATCATTTTGGAAGGAGGGTAGAGAAGTCCTGAGAAGTGCTTATGTAGCCACAAAACAAGTCTTCAAAATACTGCAGAATGGGTCAGCTATAAAGAACATATTCCATAAAATAAATTGCCTCTGACACAAGACGCAAGTTTACAGCAGCAGACAACTCGTGACTATTCATAGACGACACCACAGTAAATAAGCTATTTTTAGTATAAAAGGGGGAGGGCTACAGGTTCCTGGGTTTGTTTATTTTTTTTTAAGGAGCCAGTCTTTTAAGAAGTGATGAAGAAGAAAAAATTAGGCCTGTGCCAGATGTTGTAGCTCTCTTTGTTCTTTTAGGGGGGAGGTAGGGAGGGGGCAGGGGATGGCAGCCAGTAGCTAACAGCTTTCTAGACTGTATCTTCCTTCATGAAGTTTATCTTCTGTGCAGGGCTGGCTGTTTGTGGTGGCTGGTAAGTCACATACTTTATGGTACTTCAGCAAAGCTTTCAAGCTCCTTGACAACTTGCTTTAGGTAGTCGTAGCTTTTCACATGTCTCCGGCAACTGAGATCATCTTCTTGAACAAGCATCTGAATCTGCTCATCCTATTCCTGTTTTATTAAAGTTACTTTAAAGTGTGGTAAACTGTTATCATAGCAGGCGGTGTATTTGTGAGGGTGAAACTGGTCAGGTTTTTTTACACTGTATCTCTCCTGCAGCCAGACTGTTGATCTCCTCATGCAAGAGTCAGGATGTCGTTTAGAACATCCTTCAGCTACCAAATTCCGCAATCATGTCATGGAAGGAGAATGGGATAAGGTAACGTAGGGCTTATAGGACTGTATTAACCACTGTTGAAATTTATAGTATCTATGAGAGAATTCAAATTTCATCCTCCTTATATACTTTTTTTTCTCTTATGCCGATTTCTGCAGGCTGAGAACGACCTGAATGAACTTAAGGCCTTAGTGCATTCTCCGCATGCAATTGTGGTAAGAGGCACACTTGAACTCTTTCAGAGCTGTGTAGTTGGACTAATTGTAGTGGTGTAATCTTTCACTATGGAGTTGGTTGTCCATAGTTCTTGTTTTCTCTTTTTTGTTTACTTTAAGCTGCTTGCATGCTATCTCAAACGTCATACTAACCTGAACTTTTTTCATTCTGTTGTAGAATGTGAGATAGGCAGCCCAAAAGTATTGAGGCTAAGATTTGGTGTACTGAATGTTAAAACTCTATTAAACATACCTATCTGATAAAATATAAATCCTGTCACAGTCCTAAAATAGGTCAGTTTCTGTAGAAACTGCCTATGTTGAATACTAATTTCAACCTTGAAATACTTCTCACAATCTCTGTGTTTATAGGAGTTAGGTTTTCTTGAGGGAAGAGGAGTTTAGAAATAAAATGCACTAATGCTAATGTGGAGTTGGCATTGTAATAGCACATTACAAGAATATAGAGGCTGCTATAGACCATGAACAATACTGTTGCTTTTCCAGATGGCTTTTAAAAAGCAAATGCATTTGTATTGCTGTTTAGGATTTTATTTAGAGCTTTTTCTCTTTGGGTGGCTTTTTTTAAAAAAAGATAAACCTAGAAATAGAAGGTTGGTGGATCCTGTGACTTGACAACTACAATATGTGTCGTTATGATTTCAGTTGCTTTGAGTCAAGTGTTTCTTGTTTTGATTTTTGGATCTCAAGATGAAAATCATCACTTGGCTCTTCAAAGAGCTTGTTCTCTTGTGTTTCAACTTTTATTTTAATGAGATGAAGTTAGAACAGCTATGGTCACTTAGGAAGCAAACAGTATCAAGGCTTTTTGAAGTGTCTGTGACTGTAAACAATGAGGAATCAGCTGATGGGTGCTTAGTTCCACTTCTAGCTGATTCATTTGTTGTCAAGACAATTTCCTGTCTGGTGGGGGAGGGAGAGAAAGGGAGAACAGGAAATGAAGTAGGAAAAACAGATGTTTAACAAAACATCAGAGGGTACTTGACAGAAGTTTACATTTGGTTCTATTAATTTGGTCAGAGCTTAGCACCTCTTAATTAGACTGGAAGTTCACTTTCTCTTTTGTCAAAGACCTGAAGGAGTTGAGAATATTGCATGCAGCTTTCAATAGTTTGTGCAGCCTGAAAGTATGGAACTGCTATACGGGAATATGAATGGTCATTTGAAACAAATTTTCTCATGTTTTTGACTTCTGAAGTTACAAAGTTTGTCTGTAGTATTAAAGTTTTGCATGTCAGTGAGTCAAGAGGTTTAATTGAGTTGTCAGCATTGTATTTCTTGGAGAACTGAGTTTCAGAAAAAATGATGTTTTCCTTCTGTTGTTCTGAAGGGCTCCAAGAGCATTCTCTTATGTTGATGTCTTAACTGGTTCCATAAAGCTTGGTGCAGTAAAAATACTTGGTTTAGGCTGAACTTTACCTGAATCAATATTAACTGTTTTCTTTTTGAAGTTGATCTCCTTTATATTAACTTGATGTAATTTAAAACAGGTAACAGTTTTGAATGTATTACATGTGTAAGACAGCATTATTTGCAAGGATAAGTTGAGCTTGTGTGTTCCATTGCGTGCACAGAGTGTCCTCCTCCCTCCCTGTGCAGCTTTTGTGCACGTGGTTGAGGTTCTGGGTGGTGTTAATGCTGTCAGCAGCTGGGAAGGTAGAGAAAGATCATTGCAGGTAAGGAGGGATGCTTTATGCTCTGTAGGTATTCCCCACTGCAGTCAAGTCAGAGCTAATGAAAGGTGATAAATGTCTTGATCAGGAGAAGTCCAAACAAGGTGCTGCTGCAGGTAACTCTGCAAAAATAGAAAATTGGATTTTGAGTTTCCTGACTTGTGACTCATACTATGTGACTAGATGTTTTAGAAATGTGTGCATACCAGAAGAGTGGGTACCTAAAAATTTAGATGACACAGAGTATTTAACTAAGTAGGGTGTGTGTTTTGTGGTTTGTTTTTGGTTTGTGGTTTGGGTGGGTTTGTTGTTCTTTTTGTTTTTCCTTCCTTACAGTTAATATGACCTGGACAAAATAACTAGGATACATAGTTGCTTTTGAAATGTCTGGTCAGTGAAGGGAGATGCATATATGTTTTAAAAATCCTACTCATTTTTAATTTCTTGATTTCTGCAAAGTGCTTTAAGTTCTACAGGTGAAAACACTAAATATGAAATGGCTGATGTCAATTTTTAAAACTTTGATGCAGTGTGTTGATATGGGGGAGAGGAGGGTGTGGCAGCACACAGGACAGTTTGCTATTTCTATTTGTGTCAACACAACTGAGTGCTGTACAGTATGTGATTAGTCATGTTTACTTTTCCAGCATATAAGATACAGCTGTCTTAGAAAATCTGTAGGAAAACTTTATAATTGAATCAAGCATGATGTTTGTCCTTGAGTAACAGTTAGAAAACACCAACTTCAAGCCAGCCTGAGGTTTTGCTTACTTTGGGGTTACTCAAGCATGTGATGGCATTTGTCTTGGGTACTTAATTGCACCTAGGAAGAAACTTGGAGATTATTCTTCTACAGTCATCTAGGAAATACCTTCAGATTGTTCTCTTTACTTATTCCAGAGGTACACAGTCTGCAGCAGGCAATGCAATCTAAAAAGTGAGTTAAATATTGTCATTTGAGTAAAGTGCTCCACCTGCCTGCATGGTGTCCCTCTTGCTACCAGCATTAAGGGCAGTTCCCTACTGGAGTTAATTACTCCCTGTGTGGCAGGACTTAGCATGGTTGAAGCCTCATTAAATTCCTTGCTGAATTCTGTAGAGCAGAATTTTTCAGCCCTTTACATATCAGGGCATTTAAGTTTTGGATTGTTTTTAAGTGCTTTCATCAGTGTTTTACAAAACTATCCCAGTAAAAGACTACAGGATAAGGAAAACTGAGGTCTTAGTTCTGCAGGCTGTAAGTATATAGCTACTGTGTTGAGTTTGTTTTGAAACATCTGCTGATAGTTTCACCATGTATTTTAGTTACCTATTTAATTTCAAAGAGCAGTTGTTTCAGCAATGTTTACTTATTTTGGCCTCCTAGTACATGAATAAAACTGTTGTGGAGCTTGTTAAGATACACAGTTTGAAAATAACACCAAAATCTAGACATGAACTTAGGTTATTTTGCATTTTGTTCATTAAACTTGTGAAGATTCACTGCTGGTTACAGTTACTGATCAGAATGGCCCAATTTCTTGCCTGTGGCAGTACCTTTGTCCTGTTCCTTTCACAGTTTTGCTTGCTGAGGTTTTCACCTTTGGTTACGTAGCGATGGTGAGTTATCAACAAAGTAATGCACTTTATCCTCATCCTTTCTGTAGAGGTGAAAGAGGATGAGGTGGTAATAACTGAACAAAACCAGCCAGACTGCAGTGCTGACACTTGGATTGGACTTTCCCAGGGGTCCTTCAGGGTCAGGAATCTTGGGTATAAGCTAAGTAATGGTGGTGTCTGAATTTTAAATTGTTCAGCAGTAATGAGTGTAATGATGTTGAATTTCCTTTGTGAACACTGAGATGATAACAAATCCCGGGCACTTGTGTTACTGAAGTATGGTTTCAATTATGATCATTTTGATTTCCCTTCCTTGTAAGGCAGCTAAAAAATACAGACAAAGAGTAAGCTACTTAATCAGTGGAGTTTGTGCTTTTGCCTTACAGTTGTCAATATTTTAAACAGTTCTCTTTCCTTCTAGAAGAGGTTGTTTGGGCTGTAAAAGAGATGATGTGCCTAAAGTGGTCTTAGATTTTGTAGAAGGTGGTGTTGGAAGAAATTAGAAGTACTTTTAGGAGGGCATAGGGAAGTTGAGAGAAATCTATTTGTCAGCAAAGTCACTAATTGCACAAAAATGGGAAGTGGGAGACAGTGAGTGTCCCAATGTTAAAAAATGATCTGCTATGTGATATTACTGGAGTGTGACTCTTGCCTTAAGGAAGTTCATGCCATTGTTTGAGTATGCTGTAGGGCAAAATTTGGAGCAGTTATCAAAATAGCTTAGCAGTTCAGTTTAATTTCCCCATCAAGACTTTAGTACCTGCCCTCTGCTATTGATAAGTTACTATTTCAAGTTGCTTATCTCTTATTCTAATTCTCCATTATAGGAACACTAGATTGCTGCATGAAATGTACAATACTTTGTTTTTCTGGAGGCTTTTATATTCCTGATACGCCTAAGTCACACATGGCACTGATGACCTTTTTTTTAAACCATACTTCCTAGCCTAGAACTGAAATCACACCTCTTCACAACAGCATTCTGAGTGGTAGTATTCCTGTAATGCTTTCATGGGATTGCTGGGACTGATGTTATAAAACCCATGTTCTAGGGGTTTTGTGCTCTTTTTCCTTTAACAAAATGAAGTTATTGTGCCAAGTCCTGAAAGTAAGGAGGGAGAAAAGGTAGGTTATCACATTTAAAGGAAATATGACATAAATTGAATAAATACACGCAGTGAATGGAGAAGGAAGATAGGGAGAGATTACAGTTTTTATTACAAGCTGGAAATATCAGGCTGTTTTTGATCTGGTGGTGATCATCAGTGTGAGGTGACCAAGAGCAGTGAAATACAGTGTCTGTCTGCTACCTTGGTATTTCCAGGTATCCTGGAGAGCATGTGCACAGCTGGTAGGGGAAGTTCTTATCCCTCCTGCTGCTGGTGTATAAGCAAACAGCGTGGGATCTGCTGGCCTGCTGCATGGAGCCAACCACTGGGCTTGTAAATAATTGGGGTATCTTTCATTTGGTTTTTCACATGTCAGAACATCGAAAAAAATTGTCTCATGTGGAAGAACCGTACAGTAATGGTCTAATAATTCCAAATTCAAATAAACTAAAGAGCTGGAATGGGAGTGCAATACAGGTTTGCCTGTCAGATACAGGACAGCAGAGCACTACAGACAAGTTTGAACATAAATCATCTTTACTGTGTCATGTTTTATGCTTCACAAAGCTGTGTGGTAAGTTAATAGCACTGTATGTGGAAACTTCGTTCTTTTGAAGAACTGAGTGTCTCTGGAAATGAAAATGCTTTATGTTTTAGCTTTGAATTTAACATCTAGTGAGCCTTAAACTTTCATGTGAGCTTTAATAGGACAGGAACATCTTAAACTTCCTGATTATCCCGCTACTTAAGGAGGCTGGCAGTGTGTTTGAAACTAAGTAAACATTGACCAAATATGAGCATGAAAATAGTGAGGTGCCTGAGGTCTGATGAAAGCAGAGGAAACTGGTGATTGAACTGGTGGTGTGTTCATTAGAAAAGCAGTGTAGTTTGCTACACTTTATCTCCAGTCTATGTCTCACCAGTTGTCTAAACGTGTGTATTTTCATCATTTTCCTCTTCAACCTGGTGAGTTTTGTGGACTAAACCTGTCATTTCTGTCTGATAACTGGTAGCAGTAAAGAATATGTACAAACACAAGACACTTGGTTTCATCCAGAAACGACCAAAGTGTGTTTCTACTAAATTAGTCTTAGAAATTGCTAGGCCTTCAGGTTTTTTTAACAAAGTAACTTAATGTGTAATTTACGTTTTTTTTTAACCCACAGATATTTGCTGTTAGAATAGCAGACTTTATTATTTTTTTAAACAAAACAACCAAAAACTGTATAAGTGAAAGGAGCACTATGAAAGAACAGCACTTAATTCAGAGTGTTGAAATGACTCTTAAATATAGGAAACTATTTTTTTTTCTGTAATCGTCAAAACAACACCCAAGGAAAACAAGTTAACATGGAACTACAAAAAAACTCCAAAACCTCAGGCAGTGTCGGTTTGTTACTGTTATATGTTATGCAGCTATGCAAACAATCCGTGTCAACACCTATGTAAGCAGTGTGAAAACTTGTTGAGTTGTCCTGTAGTGTTCTGTGCTGTCATGCAGACTTAAATATGTGAATAGCTGGTTTGGGGCCCTTTTCTTGATAGAATGTTTCACTGGAAAGCCTGTCTAATGCAGGGTTGGAAGGATGATTCCTGAAGAAAGAGCAGGTGAAAATGGGACCAGTTGCAGGGGGGATGTGAGGAATGAGGTAGGAACGTACTTGGAGCCCCATCAGGCAGGGAGGAAATTCATGGATAGCTTAATTGCTGTGATGTTGTTGAAAAGCCAACAAAAGAAATTGAGTAATGAAACGTTACTTAGAGCTGTGTTTCTGAAGGGCATAGTAGAATGGTTTCTACTGTTCTGTTTAGGCTCAAACGTTTTCTGAAACTTCAGTCAACCTTTTTCCCCTGACTGCTGCTTTCTGTCATGTCAGAGGATGAAGTTTTTGCTGCTGCAGCAGAAGTACCTGGAATACCTGGAGGATGGCAAGGTCCTGGAGGCACTTCAGGTTCTACGCTGTGAACTGACGCCTCTGAAATATAATACAGAACGCATTCATGTCCTCAGTGGGTAAGTGTTTGGACTTTGAGAGCTCTTGCAGAGAAGTTTTTTAAGGAATTCTGTAGCTTTGAGAGCTGATGTTATGAAGACTCCAGCTGTATTAAAGCTACTATCCTGGTGAATAATAAGCTGTACTGAGATGTGATAAAATGCTGAGTAAAGAATCCTGTTCAGTAGACAGTATTTTGTTTCAGATGCTTGAAAACAACCTGATGATGGTTTACTTTAATACTACTAGAACCTGAATTAATACATATTTACATATGTATGGTCATGTGATCTTGAGAATTATTAGCCCATTACCTTATAATTTAATTGAGTATAATCTGGTTGGTTTGTAGATGAAAATAAGACATTTCTACCTTCCTAAAATTGCTTGTGTTTTATTTTCTTTTTGTGTGGGCAGTTTGCAGACATTTGTTCCGAAGACGTGTATTTGTGTGAAATAGTTCCCTGCCTTTTTCCCTGTTGGTCTCAAGCTTAACTTACCTGTTCCCCGTTCATTAAAAATGTTACGATCTGTATCATGCTTCAAAGTGAAAAGAATGATTCCAAAAAGACTTGGTCTGTTGGTGTATGTGCACTTTTGAAACAGGTACCTGATGTGTAGCCATGCAGAAGACTTGCGTGCAAAAGCAGAGTGGGAAGGGAAAGGAACAGCTTCCAGATCTAAACTTTTGGACAAACTCCAGAGTAAGATGTTCTAGTGTTTAGAATTTCTTCTCACCTCTGTTAAATCTGGTATAACTTTAACATCCCAGGGAATTGACTGTGTTTGCTGCTTGGTTAGTTTTTTGTATTTCTTGGTTCTTGGGGATACCTTTAGGTGCCTTTACCCTTTGGTCTTCTGTACCTAACCTTTTGCTGTCTCTCATGAACTGTTACTTCTTAGCTCTGCTGCATGCAGTAGTGATATCACTTGGTGATTAAAGGTGTGGTTTAGGGAGGGGTGGGTGTGTGTTATGAACGGCAGCCACAGTGAGTGGTGGAACCTAAGTGTGGCCTATAACCAGTAGTGATATTGGTTGATAGTGGCCTCATACTTTGCTCTGAATTATGGTTTCTCCTCTCTCTTGTGGCTGTTGTAATACTCTGTACCAGAGTTACAAAACCCATGGTATTCTTTATTTTCATAGTGCTGATAGAGAATGTCTTAAAGGAGCACAGCTGATGGTGTTGTTATACAGCATAATAGATTTTGTTAAATACTGAGTTTTGAGTTAGCTTGTGTAAATAGTGCTTGTTGGCCAGGACAACATACTCTGTAACAACAAACACCCTGCATACAGCTCTGCTTTCCAGTAGTTCGTGCTTCTAATTCCAGGTGTATAGCTGTAAATTCAACAAGCTGTGTGCTGTTATTTACTAAGGTCTCTTCTAAAACCACTCAAATCAAAGTACGCTCTTACTTGTAACTTGCTTTTGATAAGTCTTTTTTTCTTCATTTGTTTGTTTTTTCTTCCTAACTCCTCTGAAGCATACCTACCCCCATCAGTGATGCTTCCTCCGAGGCGTTTACAGAACCTGCTGCGCCAGGCTGTGGAACTCCAACGGGACCGGTGCCTATATCACAACACCAAACTAGACAGCAATCTAGATTCTGTCTCGCTGCTAATAGATCACGTTTGTAGTAGGTAAGCAACCTTCCTGACTTCTGACATGGGCAGTCTTTTCTTGGTCTTGTAAAATAATCTGGTTGTCAGAAATGTGAAAACTGTTCTGAGCTGGTTTAACAGGATTTTTCCGGGGAAAAGCAGTTCTTGCTAAATGAGCAATAGAGGTGGGGAGTAAAGAAGATGTGTAGAGGAGATTTTGGTAGCTGGATGTGGGGCAGTGGGATCAGACTGAAGCTTAAAAATTTTAATCAGATTGGTGTAAAAAGAAGATACTGCTATGCTAATCCATAGCCACTTGTTTCTTGTCATTTTGGACAGCCAGTCTGTTTATTCATCAACACAGGATGGCTGTGTTCTTTCGCTGGAGAATCAGTAGTGTGTTGCTTATCCAGACTCTGTCTTCAAGGTTACTGGAATGCAGAAAGCCTGCTGAAGCATGCTTCTATGAACTCAGCTTTCAGCTGTAACTTTAAGAGTGGACACAGGTGTTTTTAGACACAAAGGTTAAAACAGAGGAGAAATGTGCAGATTTTTCTGAGTTACGTAAATATAACATGAATAATATCAAGTGCTGTTTTCTCAGATTTGTAAGGTAGTAAGAATTGAGTGTTTCTTACACCTTTGTATTGGCTCTTTAGACTGCCTGGATAACTTTTTTTGATGAAAAAATGGAAGGCTGCTTCTGAACCTTCAAAATGCAGTACTCTTAATAGACATGAAACAGGAAGATGTTTGTTTTTAACAAATGGCTGACTTGAGCAATTTTTTCTCATCCAGCAAAACTTGGCTAAGGACCTAAAAACTCAGTGTAGCTTTTATGGAAAACTGCTGTGCTGTGCATGGTGGATTAAGGGAATAAGGGCTAAAACAGAAGGGCTGTATGGGATATCCTTACATATTTTTCCATGTAACAGGCTAATGCTTGGGCTTACAGGGGAATTGTTTTCAGTTAAGGTTAGCTCATCTGAGGAAGTTAATTAAGAGCTGATAAACTTGCTTATAGAAATTTCCTGAACTCAGCTGCTTTGACTTGCATTCTTGGGTTACTTGGAATCAGTTCTTAAAGATGCAGACTTCCATGGTACTTCACTGTAGCCATTTTAAGGTTTGAAAATTACTGTCTTTAGCACTTTATGTATTCAAGTAGCCTTTCAGCTTACGATTTTGCTGCATTGCATTGTTTCAGCAGTTGTATATATGTGTGCAGGCATTTGAATGTTGCCCATTTTTAAAGCTGTTGGAAATGATCATGTACTGGTATTGTGGCTTCCCTCCTTCAGAAGTGAGTCTTAAAATCAGGCTACCTAAAAGAGATGTAACCTTTAAGCAGGTCTATGTAGATGTTGTGCAACAGGTTTGATATTACTAATCAAATCCCAAGGAGCATTCAAGATCACTGTGAAAAGTTTGATTTACTGAAGCCAGGCTACAGAGAGCCAGGTAGAAAGGATGCTACATGCAACAAATCTGAGTTTGAATTTCCCCCATCTGAATCTATTTGCTGGCATAAAGGTTTGGCCATAGTTTGGGTTTTTGGTTTGTTGGTTCCTTTTTTTTTCACTAAAGTAGTACTTCCTAAACTTGAATATTTGCTGTGTGTATATGTACATAGATACTCATGGCTACTGTAATTTAAAAAACCCCAACAACAACAAGAACCCCAACAAAAAAAGTACCCAAAAATCCACTTGAAAAGAAAGGCTTCCATTCTGTCCTCATCCTGCTTCAGCTGCCTGTTGCAGGGGTCTGGGTCCAGTTTGTGCTGTGCTGTGTGTGCTGCCGTGCTTGGGCATAGTGAGGTGAGTTAGACAGTGGAAGCCAAATTTTGATGAAGGTGACAGAAGTACCAGTAGTCTAACAGCTTAGACAATTCAAGTCCTGTGCTACTTAATTGATGGAACACTGATAAGTTTCCCCTTTTTTAGTTGGAACTAATCCCTTTTGGACTTAGGGCAATATTTTGGTTAAGCATGCTTGAATTGCACTAACAGGCAGAATGTTTAACTATAAAACTCACTTGGTTAAGGGTGGGAGATGTGAGTGAGGCACTACTGGGAGTGAAGCTGAAGTATTTCATCTTATTGTGCCAGAGATTTTGATAGTAGAGAATTGATGGTCTTGGGGAGGATGATTTTTGGTTTTGAGAGCCTTCGTCCTAGTTGGGTGTGTTGGGGTTTTTTGGTGGGGTTTTTTTGTTCTTTTTTGTTCTTTGGTGGGGTTTGTTTTGTTTGCCTTTTTTTTTTCATTATTGAGGAATAAATCTTTCATTGTATGTACAGGGAATAAAAAAGTGTAGCTATTTAGTGTTTTACTCTATAATTTTGAACTTGTGTAAATACAACAACAGGAAACTTTATTAGATGCTTTATCTCAGTAAGTTAATGGCATAATTCCGGGTTTTTTTGCTGAACAGAACAATTTGTAATGAAACACTTCAAAAAAGATGAAGAAAAACCTTTGAGCTTCAGTAATATCTAATTACCAAAACCAGAAGCTGTTAGGACAACTTGTTCTGGTTTCTTCTTTCAAGACTGCTGCTATTTCCTTCCACAGCCAGGTTATTTAATGTGGCTTTGCTATCTGTGAAGTCAAACTTGCTAAGTTCTATTTCACTATTTAAGTGAAGAGGACTTCTTGTGGGAGTACTCTGATCCAGCTGGGTTGTGAGCAGCATAATTCAGTATTGGGTTGTGTCTGCAGCAGCTCTAATGACTGTGTGTCACCCCTTTTAGGAACCTAAAGGTATCTTACTATGAAAACTGTGTGCTCCAGCATTATCCTGCTTGCTTTTCATGTCTACAAAACCTTGGCTCCTTAAGCTTTAAGATGGAAGGGCTATTGTTCCATGAGTATTATTTTGAAATGAAATGTGCTGAAAAACACATGTGCTTTCCTGGGACACAGTGTGCCCCTTGTACTTTGTGTGAATTAAGGATTGAGCCTCACCTCCTAGGGCAAGTTGCTGCTCTGAGCAAAAACATTAATTCATAGCAGTATGGCTAAATAATAATGAAACACTGCTCCTATAGGTGCACATCTGTGTAAGGGCTTGCCTGTTTCCCTCTAGACTTGAAGCAAAACAAAGTCTTCTTTCATGGGTGGGGCTTTTTACTTTGGGTTCAGTGTTCTTCCAGGGGCAACCAGGCAGTTCCTGGTCAGCTGAAAGCAGGAGCAGAACACACTTGTGTTTCTCTATAAAAAAGTACGTATAGACATATCCAAGGAAGCCAAATATATATATATATATATATGTACATTTTATCCTTCTCTACCATAAGACAGGAAATGAGACTATATGGTTGTTCAGTGCTGCTTGATAGTCTTAAGCACAGACCAGCAAGCCTCTTCTAATAAAAGAAAATGGCCTGAGAGGGTACGGATACTATGTGAAGCAGAACTTCTTGTAGCTTCAGGGAAGGAATAGTTTTTTAAGTGTCTGTCTGCTACCAAACTGTATTGGTAAACATTAATGTGAAGGAAGTAAGTTTTCTGCTTAAATTAATGGGATAATTGATTAACTTTTATGATTTTTATTTTATTTCCTTTGGTGGGTGGGTTGTGATGTGTCTTTTTTGTTTTTTGGGTTTGTTTTTTTTTTTAAGCCAGTTTATCTCCAGTGATAAATACAGCTCTACATTCAAGGGCACTGTCATTCCTTTAGTACCACTGTGTCCCATCAGAGTTGTGTTGCCCTGTTGGACTGGGTGCTGTAAAAACTCAGCCTAAGACTAAACCACTTCAGGATCTCCACAGCTCTACACACACAGAAGAAAACATGTCTGTGGTTAGAGACTATCTTTTAGTGCTTCTGAACAATGAACTTGTACTTCTCACTGTATTAGTTCAAAATGAAGACATCTGCTGTAAAAGCCTACATTTATTTTATCTTAGCCCTGAAATTCTCATTCGAGAGCTTGTAGGCAAGATTTAAATCAAATAAAACTTGTCTCCAGTTCTCACCTAACTTAATAATTTGACTGTTAGCTTTTTTTTTTGGTGTGTAACTAGAATATTAAATATTGGCTCTAGAGGCAGTTTGAATCTTGTTCAGTAGTTTATCATGTAATATTTTATTTGATAAACACAGCATTTTACAGAATAGTTTAGATTTTGTGAAGGAGAACTGTTCAAGTTGAAAGCTCAATGGTATCTTGCTAGTTATGCTTAGCTATTGTGTGTGGTACTCTGCAAAGGTGAAAAATTACAAAACAAAGGCAAAGAAACATCTAATTTATTGCAAGGTCACATTCAGGAAAAGGAACTTTTATGTAGGAATCATTTCTTAGCAAGATACAGCTAAGTGAGGTAAATACCTACAAAAACCTCATGAATAAAAACATTGCATCTGTGGTTCAAAGAGACCTATACTATAGTATTTTCTATACAGGAGAAAATTATATCCTAATAAACTGTTATACTCCTGATGAGGTCAGTTTAATTCCAAGTTACATGAAAGCATAACAAATTATGTGAGTGAAATAAGAACAGTTTCTGTGTTCTTACGGTTAATTATGATGACTTAATGGTGTGAACTTGTTGCCAGATGAGACACTTCATTCTGTACTTACTTGAAGCAGCTGGTAATAGAGGGGTTTTCTAAGTTGTCTGGCCTTGCATTTAAATAAGGTTTTGTTTGACTGTTTTTTTTTTTTTTAATAGCTTGACTTTTAAAAAAATCTTACTGCTTTCTTATTAATCTGTGAATGCATCCCTTTGTTTTTGCAGGAAACAGTTCCCATGCTATACCCAGCAGATCCTAACAGAACACTGTAATGAGGTGTGGTTCTGTAAATTCTCCAACGACGGCACTAAATTAGCAACAGGATCCAAGGACACAACTGTTATTATATGGCAGGTTGATCCAGTAAGTGTGCAAAGTGTGAAAAGGTGTATGACTTGTCTTTCCCTTTCCTCTCCTACAGCTTTCTCCTGCTGGGATGGTGTGATTCTTGTAGGACAGGCTAACATGGACTGTAGCCCTGTTGCATCCCATTCCCTGGGGTGTAAAAGTCTTGTAAATCTTGTAGCTGTAGGATTTTTCATACATCTTTCCTGCATGTATCTATTGGTATATAAATGAAGAGGTTGATTCATAAATCTAAGCCTGTTTTGACTCATAGAAGTGATTATGAAAGTATGTCCATATATTTCATAATAATTGAAGACTGGGAATAAACTTGAACATATACACACAGCATTTGAAGTTGCTAATGCTTATGAAACACTATCAGAAGTAAGATCCTTAAGGTTTTTTAATCACACTGCTTCAGGCTGATGTGTGAAGTGGAAAATGAAAGGTTTCTGCAGTTCCATACTGGTGTTCAGTAGGATTTGAAAGCTGAGTTTCTTTCACTTCAGGTTAGGAAGCCATATAATCTGAGTCCTTTTTGCTATTAAAATGATGGGAGGACTTTAAAACCCTGTTCCATGTGCATAAATGTTCTGTAGCCCCAGAAGTAACAGCAGGCACCATAGCTTTTTGGGGCATAAGACTGCTGTGATTTGTGTCTTACTGGGGCCAGTGTGCTCTGGCCAGGAGCTGCATAGCAGCAAAGCTGACTCCTGTTATTTAGTTTGGAAATTATCTGTGTTTTGTTGGTTTTGTTTTGTTTTAACAGAGTAATTTAGGTGAACTAAGGATCAAACTTTTTTTGCTGTTAACTTGTCACTTGACTGTAGATGCACATCATCTTCTTCTATCTTGATGGGTTTGAATACCAAACATCTTGATTAGCACATCTTAAAGTGAATTGTTAGCTAACAGCTGCTTAGTAAAACCACATAAATGTTTTGTGAGTGTGTAGCCTAAGCCTTTTGGCCAAGGGTTGCTAAAGAATAAAAATCTCTAAAAAATAGGTAGTGGTGGGAAGGTGGTTTTGTAGAGTTTTACTGGTTTGTCTCTTTTTTTGAGTGCTTTAAAAAAATTGCAGTGCTTTCAAGCCAGGTGGATACTGAAATAGCATTAGACCACATTGAGTGATTCATTTTCATATTTGCCAGAACATGCTTCTCACATTTCCTGTAGCAGTTGACAATGTCTTTTGACCCATAAATTTAATCTGATTTTCAAGGCTTTAGATATACAGAATTATTATAATCTGTTTGCATAAACTGCATGGAAGCAAACATCCAGCAATGTCTGGGCAAGTGGTGGGAGAGCCCTGTTTTAAATGAATGGTGTTTGATTTTTCTACACACACTTCACATGTGTCAGAATCCTTCATTTCTCCCTCTCCTTCTTCGTTGCCCCTATTGAAGTGTAAGGACACTGCTTCAGTGTGTTTTCTTAATTTCATACTTTGAATTTCTCACTCTTTTCTAAGACCCAGCCACATGTCTAGACTGTCTTAACCTATGCTTCTGTTGTCGTTTTCCTGTGCTAATTTCAAAGTTCTGACGAAGACTCAGCAGCATTAAATAGTGTCTTGAGTTGGCTAGGTTTGTGTGGGATGCATTATTTGACTGTCAGGAAGTGTGGCAGAATCTCTGTGGAGCACAAAGGATGAGCACACTGTGCATCACCTTGTCTAACATGCATCTTCTTTGTTAAGAGTTCTCCTTTAACTGGCTCCTTACAAAAATCCCTTCTGCATTTTCTGAAAACCGTTGACAGGTTTTTGGTGTTTCAGCCAAGGAGCTCAGCTACTGCAGGCTTGAGTTGATGCCTGAATAGTTGCTTGTCATACACAACAAAAATTTGGGAAGCTGTATGTAAGGGATAGAAGTGCTGAGATTTCTTTTGGTGGTGGGTGGGAGGCAGGTTGACTGCATTTGGGGATGTTTGCCTGAAATACCACTGACTGCTGTTTTAGAGCATGGTATAGCAGCTTTGTGGTATTTGGAGGGAAGTATGAGAGCAGTATGGAAGATAGTAACAGCCACAGAGTGCTATCATTAGAAGAGGAATATCTTATGTATATTGTTCCTTGTGAGTTTCAAATATGCTGAAGTGACAGGCTACTCTAATCCTGTTGTAAAAAAAAAAAAGTGTCTGTTCCAGACAAGCTCCAGGATGTGAGATGATGTCAGACATGACTCAGTTTCCTTGAAAAATCACTTTAGCTGCAGACATAGCAGTGTCTAATGCAGTCCAGGAATAATGATTAGAATGGAAAAGGGGTCTTGAGGAGGTCCATTCATATGCCCCTCTTTCTCTGCACTCTGAAGATTATTCTTAGCTCACATTCTTTTGAGGAATTTACTTTTTCTAACCAGCAGAACCCCCAGTGCTGCAGGCTGGCTGAGAGTCACCAAATCCCTCACAGCTGATCCCAGGAAACACTCCTTTGTGTCACTCTTCCTCTGGTCTTTCTCTTCAGAATCAAGAAGTGCTCTGTTGATTAATACTGAAAAAAAAAAAAAGAAGAGAGAAGGGACAATTAGAGAAATCAAGCTAGATTTTCAAATTAGTCATGCTTTTTGAAAAAAAGGTGGCGATATAAGCATCTGCCATGCATGGAAAAAAACGGGGGAGGATGGATAGAGGGAGGACAATTTGATTGCCCTTTCCAAGAGGCTTCAAAATAATTATTGTCAGCGTTTTAACAAGCTGTGTTCTACTTGTGTATATGTATGCTGTTACCAAAAATCAGTGCTAATACTGTACTGAAGCATGTTTCTGTATTTAGGAAGCCAGTGTGTGGTTGTTTCACAGTATCTAGCTGTACTATTTATTTTTACAAGCTTCTTGAAAAGTCAAGTTCCTCCAAGGAGGCAGCAGTAAAACAGTTGTAATATAGAGATGATACAAGATGCTGCATGTGCCAAGTATGCTTCATTCACTAAATCTGGCAGAAAACAGCTTGCTGTAGGCAACACTTCCGAAATAAGGACACCTCTCAAGGAAGTTTTTAAAAATATCTTTCTGTAAATCTCCTTCCTTGAGCAGCACACACGAGATACATGCAAGTTTATGAAAGTATTGGCACTTCAAGGTTTTTCCTTGTCAGCAGCTGTGAAGGTTTTGGTTCTCCATTTAACCATTACAGGTTTCCAACATGTCTTTACTTTTAAGAAAGTAACTTAATTCTGTAAAGTATAGATAATAGTACTTCCATATTCCAGTAGATGTAGAAAGACTTGACACTGCAGAAATCTTCTGTATTAAGGCCAGTATAATGTAATGTTTAACTTCATACACAGTGGTGTTTCTTGAGTTTCATGTTCAGAATCACAGAAGATTAGAATAAAAATATCTATGAGTGTTCTTGTTTTGAAGGTTGAAAGTTAGGAGCTGTCATTTTCTGGCCCTGTAAACTGGCAAAGCTGTCATGCTGTAGATGGGTGCTGTGGAAATGTGGGAGTTGATTTGCATTGTCTCAAGAACACCTCTCTTGTTCCAGGACACTCACCAGCTAAAACTACTTAAGACGTTAGAAGGTCACGCGTACGGGGTCTCCTACATTGCCTGGAGTCCAGATGACAACTACCTTGTTGCCTGTGGCCCAGATGATTGTTCTGAGCTTTGGCTCTGGAATGTACAAGTAAGTGGTGGCCAAGAGTGGAAAAGAGAGCTTTGTGGTTAGCCTGCTGCTTTTGTTTCGATATCTAAATACTGCAGGTGTGAAAGAAGCAATCACTGCAAACTCGTGCCAAGGTGGGAATGTAAAGAAGAGATGCTGATCTTGGTGTCCTCTTCTCCATTTGGAAAAATAACTATGGCAGCCTGCAAATGCTCTTTGCACTTTGGACAGAACTGAAGTTGGAGTTCAAGTCTAAGTGTCTGGGATTGTGCAGCAATTCTTGTGTGTGTGGTTACTATAATTTCTGAGAAGGGATGGCATATATGCATAGGATGTGAGGGAGCTCCTGAAGAGGAGGACAGCAAATGAATCAAGAGAAGCAGAGAGCAGAATTATCATTGAAGGGAAGCAGTTGCTCTTTGGTAATTTTAACAAGTAGCAAAAGTAAAAGATGCAAACTATTTTACTTCATGTAACCCTCCCAGTGATGTTAGTGAAAGAGGGTTCAATTTATGATTTCAGGGCTTCATCTTTCTGTCAGGCACTTGGGCATTTTGCCATTCCCTCCATGAATTTGAAAATCACTCTCTGCTGTTGAATTTTATGGGCACTTGAGTTGATACAAAAGCTTCCCTTGCCTCAGTTGAGAGCTGTATAGACTTCCTTGTGCTGTCTTGGACTCTGAACTAATTTAGTTTCCTAAAACAAAAATGTTCCCTTTCTTCACCCTTGGAACACTTTTCTTCTGTTTAATTGACTAAATTGGCTCAGTGAAGAGCATTACTGACAATGCCACTCGCTGGTGTTCTGTCTTGTGAAACAGTGGCTATATCCACTAGGCATGAAAGCTAAATTTTGGCATGGAGAACTTCAGCTCAAGGAGGAAAACATTCTAACTACTGTGATATTCCTAACTTCTTGCTAAAATGTATTTTGTCACCTCTTTCCTTCCGATCTCTCCCTGCCTCCTTTCTTTCAGTGTTTTGGGTTTTTTTTCATTTGATAGTGCTTGTCACTCTCTTGGCTTGTTCATGTAATTTCTTTTCATTCCACTCTTCACTCAAAACCTTTTAGTTGTCTGACACACCAACTATTCAGTCTCTCTTGATTTGAGAGACAAAAGAAATTGTCCCATATCAAGTCCAAATTCTCTGGATATGCTAAAGTAGTTCAGCCTTTTCATTGCATTATTCGTAAATATGTGCTGCCTTTTAGTAAACCTGTTGAAATATATACACTTCCAAACACTATTCATGTCAGAAAAAATTACCAGTGCCTTTTTGGGAAAGGGTTCTGGTATAAGGCCCTGCTGTCTGTTTATTTTCCAGACTGGGGAGCTGAGGACAAAGATGAGCCAGTCTCATGAAGACAGTTTAACAAGCGTGGCCTGGAATCCTGATGGGAAGCGTTTTGTAACAGGAGGGCAGCGTGGACAGTTCTATCAGTGTGTAAGTTCTCTGCATCTGTCCCTTCGAAAGCAAAGCAAGAAATTAGTTTGGTCCATGCTTTTTCAAGTTTTGTGTGTGTACACTAAAGCTTCTGATCCTTTGTAATTCAAAGAAGCAATACATTAATGCAGGTATTTCAGCAGCACCTTTGTATGGAGCAGTTGGAAGAGTTTGAGCATCTTTGGTCTGCCTCAAGGAGGATTTGTGGTCTGGAATTTTTTTCTTAGCTGCTTCACAAAAAAACACTATTAAAAAGCAGTACTTTTGTCCACAAGTGTTTTTATTCCACAGAATTTTGACTACATCTTTCTTAGTTTTTGCATGCTGTCTTTGCTTAGTGAAAATGGAAATGTGAAACCCTCATTACCTGACTAGTGTTGGTTTGGGGTGGTAGTCCAGTTTCACCATATTCTTGTTTATTTTTTCAACTGGTTCCCAGAATAATAATAATAATGTAGTATGCAGACCTCACTGTGAAGGTCAGCTCAGTGATGGGGTGCAGGTGGCACGTGTGATGCACAAGAAATTAAGTGACAGAAGGGATTCTCTGCTCTCCAGGGCAGATTCCTACAAAAGCCCTCGCTTAAGACGACCAACTCCTAATTCATTAAGCCCTCCCTTGTAAAGGGTAAGATTGCTTTCTGTAGCAGTTGTTTGAAAAGAAAGTGAAAAATATTTTTATTTGTGTCACAGCTCCTCAGACACCTGGGACTAATGGTTGAATGTTTGTTGTTTTTTTCCTTCTGCTCAGGATTTAGATGGTAATCTCCTTGACTCCTGGGAAGGGGTGAGAGTACAATGCCTTTGGTGCTTGAGTGATGGGAAAACTGTTCTAGCGTCGGACACACACCAGCGAATTCGGGGTTATAACTTCGAGGATCTCACAGACAGGAACATGTAACTGCCTCTTCTTTTGGTTCTGAATTCCTGCTTCTTAGTGTCAGAAGAAAATTGAGGAAGGATGTGGGGGACAGGATGGGAAATGAGTTATTAAATGTTATCAATATTAAAAGATGGGGCAAGAATTAGTGAGCAAGTTTCAGCAAGCAGCATTAGATCAAGTATTAGAAATAACTTCCTAAGCACTGGAGTAGGTTTCTGGTGGATGTTTTGGCATTTCTAGCATCACGAGTACTTGTAGTCCTCTCAATTCCTGGCATATTTTAGTAGAGTCTGCCTTGAATTTAGGAGTTGAGGTCCAAAGTCCCTTTTGGTCTTGGTGTTTGGCCTAAGTATAAACAAGTATTGCAGACCTGGCTTGTATTGATTTATAGTCATACCTTATTTCAGATTTGGAGCTGTTTTTCCTTGATAATACTGCAGAGACAGGGCATGCCTGTTGTCTTGGTGTTGCATCATTATCTGGTTATCTTGACTCTCATGTCTTATTTCAGAGTACAAGAGGATCACCCTATTATGTCGTTTACTATTTCAAAAAATGGCCGTTTAGCTTTGTTAAATGTAGCAACTCAGGTGAGTTGGGGAGTGTTGAAAGGAAATGAAAATAAATCTGCTTGCAACAGCTACCTGTTTTTAAATATTTATATGCGAGTTGGACTGTTTGATAGTAACTACTTGTATATTGTGTAGTATGAAGGCCTTAATATTCATAAATACAGCATGGAATTCTCTGACAAGAAGGCAATCTTGTTCTTGAGACCTGATTTTTTTTTTTTTTTTTTTGACTGATTTGTAGTCAAGAGTTTCATACTGGGAAATGTGTACTATTAAATGTTATTATCTGGCTTTTGCATTGAGAAGCCAGGTACAGCAAGAACTGTGGCACTTTACATGTCTGGGGCCTAGACTTTATTTATCTATTTCTGCTTTTGAAACCTTGGGTAAGACTAAAACTTAGAGAGTGGAAGGGACCCAAGGGTGAAAGTTTAGTTTAGTAACTTGATACATCTTTACTCTTTTCACCTACTAACAGTACTAAAGTAGTGCACTTCCATGTGTAATTTTTTTCATCGTTTAGAAGAATGCCATTAATAATATTTAATGATAAAATAAACATCTTTATTTTTCTTATTTCCAGGGAGTTCACTTATGGGACTTACAAGACAGAGTTTTAGTGAGAAAGTATCAAGGTGTTACACAAGGATTTTACACAATTCACTCATGTTTTGGAGGTCACAATGAAGATTTCATTGCGAGTGGCAGTGAAGGTAACACCATTCTCCTTTGTGCAGAAAACTGGAACACTGTATCCTTCCTATAGCTTAATCTTATAGATGACAGTTGCTAACACAACAGCATTATAAAAGCAAACCAACTGGCTCATGAAATAAATTTGAGGCATGCTGAGATTGTGGCATACTTCAAGAAGTAATTGTGGGCTGGCAGAAAGAATCTTCTGAGAGGATGGCAGAGGTAGAACACATTAATGACTCTTTTGTGTTCCTCCTCTAAAGCAAAAGCATCTGCACAGTTTTAATTAGAAGTGGGTGGAGTGTTCTTGAGGATTTTTCTTTTTGTGGTATGATATTTAGACTTCTGGTTTGAATAAAATGTGCTTCTGGGGAATAATAGCTTCATTTGCCTGTTGACGATACAGGTGTGGTGAGGTTATTTTAATTTCAGTAGAATAATTTTAATTACAGACAGAGTAGCCTCAAATTAGGCAGTTGTTGACGTAGCCTGGTAGAGTTTCTTGGTGACTAAAGGCTTTGTGGTATGATTTTATTCAGCTGTCTGTGGCAAGAGTAGAAATTTGTTAAAAGCTTGTGTGTTGAATTGGTTCAGTTTTGTCACTGGTGTAGTGCCATCACCTGCCATGGAGGTCACTTAAAATTCAAACTTATGCAGGGCTAAGAATTACACTTGTAATATGTAAACAAATTACTGTGAATGCTGTGTAACTCACAGTTCATAGGAAACAAGGTTGGCCAAGGCATTTCCTACTCTCTGTTTTTGGAAAATACAAAATATATCTAAAATAAAACCAAGTTTCACTCTCTGACTGTATCCAGTGGAATATGACTGAAGGACAGCATCTCCAGTCCCCGAATCCAGTGTGAACCTCTTCTCATGGCTAGACAAGCTTCTTGGTTTGAGACCTGAGTGCCTGAAAGTTGAGGATTTGTTTAGCCATAACTGTGTGCATGAGTAGGTGTAGATACTGTAGTGCACCAGTCCTTTTTGTCCCTCAGTTTATTGACTTTCTGTTGTCTTCATTGTTTAAAAACCACTGTAGTTGAAACGGATGGTAAGGAACTGATGGTTTCTTAGATTTGAACTGTCTGAAGCTGTTGCCTTTTTGCAAATGTGGCTACTGAGACTATTTTTAAGCAACAAGCAAACAATAACAGGTCACATTCTCCTAGCTGGCTCCTAGTAGCTGATCACATTGTCATAACCTCTTAAAGCATCTTGTCAGCTAGGTAGGGGTTTTCCTGAAAACTGCACCCATAGGAAGAAAATAGAGGTCCCTGTCTCAGAGGGGAATTGACTGCTGCCTTAATGTAGCTATCTTGTTTTTTCCAAACCAAAGTACTGCTTTGTCTTTAGGCTTTGGTTATCTGACAGAGCAGAGGCTTGTGTGTCTAGTGTGTGAATTGTGTTGTTTGGTGAATGGCATGGATGTGCAGTCCTCTTGAAATCCTAAGTGGAATGGAAGCACAGCCTGAACATTTGCATCAGCACAAGCACATGTGAAGGTGGTACCCTCAAACGAGCTGGTTCAGCACAAGACAAGGGACTTCCCACATAGGAAAAAGCCATGAGGCTTTTCTAGCAGGGAGGTCAGAGAGCAAGTTTGTTATATAAGGGGCTGGGAGGAGGAATAGAGGAGGATTAGCTTGTTTGTTGAGCCTCCAGAGTGACATCCTTGTGAAAGCCTTTCAAATAGATCAAAATACTTTCATTTGATTGCTAGACCTCAATACTAGGCTTTTGTGTAATACTAGCAATACATACTTGTCCAGTTTTTGTAACTCTGGAATATTCCACAGACATTCCTAGACAGGTAAACCCACAGACTTGTTGCACACTGCTGGTCTGCAGCTGGGACAACCCCCCCTTTCTTTACCCCACCCCCTATTTATTCTTAAATATGGTTGGTTATAAAGAATGACTCTTCCCTAAACACTGCAGTAGAGCATCTAACCAGTTCCCTATTCTATTCCTATCATGTTGCTAGAAGTAATTAAAAGCTTCCCATCACAAAATAGGATGTGCAGGGTATACTTGCATCTACTTTAATATGTACAAATTGATATCTTTAAATATCACACAGTAATTGATTGTCTAAGACAGTAATAGCTTACAGTTTGAGCCATTGAGCTTTAGCCCTCCCTCATTTGCTCTGTTTGTGCTTTCACTGGAGTGTTACAGGTTTTTAGTATTAAGATGTTTTTTGTAAACTATAGAGCTGTGATCTTATCTGGTACTCAGGAGGTGGTACATCAGGAGATGGTTATAATTATTCTTAGTACTCATGACTTTATAATGCATTTACTGATTTGCAAATACAATTATTTGAGGGGGGGAAAAAATCTGCAGGTCTTCCTTTTGAATAAGATTACAACCCCATACCTGTAATTAAAGAGTAGTTTAGTTTCTCTTTTTAGTCTTGTATTGTCTTATTTGCATTACAGTCAAATGTTTTTCTTCAAACACCAAGTGTAGTAGACTTGCAGGTGTTAAAAAAGAATGTGTCTCTTAATGGAAGAGCTTTGCCTGCACTCTTTTGATCCCTTCTAAAAGAAATTTTGTTAGTGCTGTTCCACACTGGAGACTCGGGTTTTCGACGTGGGTATTAATGAGAGCTGGTGTGCGAGTGCTGTTGGCCCCCAGGTGGGTGTGTGCAGAGCAGTGCTGCTCAGGCTGCTTTTCCATGTGTTTGGTCCAGATCACAAAGTGTACATCTGGCACAAGCGCAGCGAGCTGCCCATCGCGGAGCTGACGGGGCACACGCGCACGGTGAACTGCGTCAGCTGGAACCCGCAGGTCCCGGCCATGATGGCCAGCGCCTCCGACGACGGCACCGTTAGGATATGGGGACCAGCGCCTTTCGTAGACAACCAGGATATTGAAGGTAAAAAAATGGCCTTCCTGAAAAATTAATCACTGCTTTGGTTTGTTCTTCCTAGTGTATGACTGTTGGGTTTTACCTGAGTTACTCATTTTGTGGAATAAAAAAAGACACAGTTGGTATTTCCAACATTATTCTGACATAGAATTATTCTGATATAGGCCCTGTAGAAAACTGTGGTGTCGCTAAGACCTTAGGATTATATTAACTTTTTAATGCAGATTCCATAAAAACCTTGGTTTCAGTGCTTAGGTTTAGTAATGTACAACGTTACTGAAATTTAAACCGTGCATTCTAACTACACTGCAAATTGAGTAATGGTATTGTAATGGTTCCAAAAGGAATTTAGAATGTCTAGAGTGTAAAGTTTACCTGAGAAAACCTGTATGAAATGGAATCTTCACTAACCATCAGTAACCACATGTGTCCAGAGGAGAGAAGATAACACTCATTTTTTTTTCTGCCAAAACGCACCCAGGTGTTCCCAGCCCTTCTTGCCTCCCCCAGGATTGTCAAGGAGGTGACTGCTGGGGAGTTGTGCAATTTATATGTTTCTGTCATTATGTATTCAACCTTGCAGTAAGAATTTACAGGAGACATTAAAATGATACATAGTATATCCTATTGCCACAGGACATCACGGATGTGACTTCAAGGGGAGCCTGAGCAAAGTAATCAAAGAGAAATCCATTAAGTGCTGGTAGATAAGTAAACACCTCTAGTTCAGAATGTCCCTTAGGTAAAAAGGGCTGAAAGTCGGAAGGATGTTAGGAGGAAGAATTGCCTCCTCTCCCTGCTCCAGTGCTTTGATACAGCTGCTTCTAGTCTTGGACTAGGTGGACCAGCCTGGCTAATCTGTAACACCTGGAATGGCCCCATAAGAAGTCAGAGCCTGTCCTCCAGCTGGTTTTACTCATGGCTTTGTTGTGTGGTTTTCTCCAGTGAGCGGCTAGCTCACTCTTTCTTAGTTCCTCCAGAAAATGAACCAGTAAGTGCCATCAAAACCAAACCAACTGCAAATGGATTTCTCACAGCAGTGCTTTCACAAGAGGTGTAGGTGCACAGAATAATACCTAACCACTTAGGAATCCTAAATGGGTGACAAGACAGCTCTGTAATTAGCACGCTCCCCGTGAACTTGTACGTAAATGTGTGTTACATCTTTTTGGACCAGATGATTTTTGAGTACCCACACCTAACACGCTAAAATAATTTCTAGATTGTTATGAATAATTTAATCTAAAATAAGGAATTTTAAGCATGGAATTTAGCTACAGTATAAATCCATTAACTAGTGCATGTTCAGTTAAAATTTATGTAAATACATTGTATTAATTTACCTTATGATAGAAATACGAACTGTTGCTAAGATCTTCAAGCTGTGATTTCTTTCTTTCTCTCTATGTTTTTGTTTTTGCTCAGAGGAATGCAGTAGCATGGATAGTTGATGGCGAATTTGGAGCAGACGACTTCAGTTTAACTTAATTAGTCGTATTTTAAATGGCTTGGGATTTGGTGCAAACAAACATGATTGATAGCTGGACAGACATGCTCGTCATGAAAAAGAACCATTTCTGAAGCCCGGTTGGGGCCAAACATTTACCACCTTTGCTTCATAGTAACCAGTCAAGATGAAGCACGTCTTTAGAACTTTGTTGGACACCGTGTTGAAATTACCCCCCCATCGGTTGTGAAGAACTGTGCTACATTCAGGCTAACCATTGAACTCAGTATATATATTTTTCCCTCCTGCCTTTTTGTCTGGCAGGCTACTGTTCTTGTTGCTCTTCTGTGTAATGAAGTTTAAATGCTTGTTTGGAACACTTTATTTAACAGTTTAGAAGGCTTGATAGAAAGAGTGCTTTAGTCTGAAGAGTATACATTGGATAGGAAAGTATTTCCTTCTCTTGTTTCTCAAGTCTCTCTCCGCCTTACTTAGCTTGAGATCTTTGCAGCTTGGTTCATGGATTCTAGCCTTGCCCGTTGCGCAGTATATCTATCAATTGAGAGGATAAACCAATGAACTATGTCAAAAGCACTCTCAATATCACATTTGACAAAAAGTTTTGTACTTTTCACATAGCTCGTTGCCCTGCAAAGGGGTTAACAGCACAATTTTTTAAAAATAAATTATTTATAGGATTAAAATGACTTCATTTGTATACATTTGGAATTAAAACAATGCAAGAAGTGTCGTGAAACACGGTATCACTGATGCTTTTCTGAAGTGTCCTGAGACCCAATCAAAAGCAGTGGCTGGAAGATTTATGTAGGCAGTAAAGCTCGTTTCAGATGGAGGAATTCACTGTCCATCTTAACAGATAAGCTGTATTAGTTAGGAGGAAAAAAAAGCATTCAGACTGCACCACCAATCTAAGAGTTGAAACAAGAAGAGGTCTTTTTGGTTTTTTTGATTACATAAATATATGCAACAATGCTGGTATAAAAGGTAGACTACACTTTTGAGGGAAGAATGTGTTGAAAGACTCCTTTCTTCACAAAGTCAACACTTTGTGTAAGCAATTTACGTACAAATCATAATTAAACACTTGTATTATGATGGAAATTTTTTCTTTATTTGATAAACAAGGGTGGACAGATTTTGTTGTGAGAATATACTTTTAAGTTTGAAGATTTAAATGCATCTCCCAGACGTTGTTGCAAGCTGGTGCTGTGAACATCTTGACACATCTAGGAGTAGTTCCACTAATGTCCCATGTTAAGAAAAAACAAACATTTATAATTTAAATATTTATTCTTTTTGACATAAACAGATGGCCTAGCATCTCTGTGCTTCTGCACTACACACAAATCCCTTATGGGATGGCACTGGATTCCCTTTTTGCCACCTTGGGTGGAAAGGTAGTGTTGGTACTGCTGCGAAGTAAAGAAGGAGCAGGGAAGGGCATGCCACCAGGAGTCATGTGAGCAGAAGTGTGGACTTCATCCTTTCATGAGATAATGATTTAGTGTCCTTATTAGTCACGTGTGGAAGAAGGGTGGGGGAAGGTTTGCTGGAATTCCTGGGAAGAGAGGTGTAGCCACTTTGATGAATGGGAGTGTGGTGTTTCCCAGAAAAACAAAGGTTAGCAGGTTAGATTTTTTTTTTCTTTTAGATTCCAGCATCTGGTGGTGTGTGTTTGTCTTGCCTTGTGTGCAAACTTAAGCATGAGTTAAGATTCTGAAACCAGCCCCACATCTGACATATGAGTCTTCTAATACCTCCAAAACCAGGTAGGAACTTGATGTTCAGCCTTAAAACTAAGGTGAATGCTTTGATAGCAATTACTGTTTCACAGCACTGAGAATACATGTGTAAACTTAAGATTATACATCAGTTCCTTCTTCCTTTAATCAGTTCTGGAGGAAGGTCTTTATTTCCCTTCCTAGTTCAGACAGTGTAAGATGAGTCAGGCCTGCGGCCTTAATGTTGCAGGAAAACAGACAAGTTCCCATGGTCAAATTTGAGTAAGCTAAACCTTGAATTTTGAGGAAAAATTAACGACCTAAATTGTAAACAGTAAATTGTAAAAGTGTTTTACATGTTCAAAACATGGTATAATTCATAAGCAATGCCAGCATGTGAATCTTTGGAAGTTACTCTAGTATTGTCTTACTCTGGAACTTAGGTTTTCAAACCAAACATTGTTTAGGGAGAGTAAGGAGAATAATGGTTTTGATGTCTCGTAATGTCTCGTGCAATGGTCTGTCACTACGTACTCATGGAAATAAAGTGGGAACTTTAGGCAGGTGGTGAAGGCTGGGTCAAATCTCAAGTGTAGATTTAAAGTCTTATATGCACCTCAGGCATTTCTGATGTGGTGGCCATAACTAACCAGAGTGGGACTCCTTCCCTGGTACAGCTCGGGGGGGTGTGGGCTGGTGCCTGCTTTCCAGGGCAGCGCAGTCAGGAATTTAAACGTAGGACCTCTGCCAAAACACTGCCCCTCTCTTCTGGACTCGGTGTGTCCCTCTGAGGTTATTTAGAAGCTGAGTTAGGGAGAAGCACGTGTGGGATCTCTCTCCCCTAGTGTCCTGGTGCAGCCATGCCATGTAAAGGCAAGTGCCAAGCAGGTGGCACTGCTTCCAGAGTGTCTCAGTGACAGCCTGTTTGCATTCCAGGGGCCATGAGCAGGCAGGACAGAAAGGTGAGATTAATCTTCGTTTTGCCACACTGCTCAGTCCCACAGCAGCTGCCATTAGAGATGTAGCAATGAGTATCATCCCATCCTGGAAATGAAAGAGCAACCTAAACTATTTCCAACACATTGCATACTCACACTATGTGGATTGAAAAGTACCAATACTTTTTGTGCACAGACAATAAAATGAGACCGGGGTGGGGTGGGCGGGAGAAAACCCAAATTAGTTTGCTCATTTGCAACACATTGATTTCCATGTGCTTAAAAATGTTCATAGGCTGGAGTGTAAGGCTGGAACAAGTACACATCCACAATAAATTACTGTATTTCCGGTCAGCAGGCCCATGGTTTTAGAGAGGAAAATACTGTAAGTGTATACTCAATTTGTAATTTTCTCTGGTCACCTGTTGGCTTCAAATATTCACAGTAGCCCCAGGTTATTATCAAAGCAGATCTCAAAAAAAATGCTGAAGCATATTATTATCTGAATGCTCTTTAGCTGTTCAGGTAAGTAATTTTCAAGGCACAATGGAACACAAAAGGGAAAACGGTAGCTCTGTTCATGTTTTGGAGGGGAGGGAAGTGGGGAAAATGACACCTTTGTTTTTAAATTCCCTCTGTCTTTTCTAAAGTTCTCCAACTTTAAAGTTAACTTCTCTTTATAATTGGAGCAAAGATGCAAGCTAGAAATCTGCCCAGATCTTGCCAGTTACTTCTCAACTTGGCTTCAACCAGGTAATGTTTAATAAAACTCTCTCTGCTGTTGGGAGTTGGTGTCTAGTTGTGTATTTTTAAACTGCTAAGTGATGCTCCCACCCAAAATCATTTGTAAAGGCTTCCGTAGCGGGAAGCCAGGACTCGTACAATTAGCTGTAGCTCGAGGGGATATGTTGTAGATCCAAATGGGGAGGGAGGTAGAGAAAAAAGAATGGACATAAAAAGCAGGACTTACTGACCAACAAACAAACTACTGTAACTCAAGGGGGAGGAGGAAAAATGCACTTTCAATAGTTTGTCCATATTTTTAGCTACAAAATACACTTGTATCTAAGTTCTTTTTGAGGCGACTATTAAGAGGAACACCCATCCCACAAAATGGCTAATCCTCCTTTTGCCCTCCTCCTGTCTTTTCCACATTGGCTTGAGTCCATTTTCAGCTGCCATACTTGATTTTTGAAAACTGCTACTTTTAACAATGTCTAGAAAGCAAAATTATTAACTATGACACTTTTTTTAAACAGGGTGGACTTAATTGAAGTGTGCAGTGTTGAACTACTGCTGCAGTAGCTGCCTCTAGTTGAAATAAACTGTAGCCAAGTTTTCTGTCTATTCATCCAGATAATCTGGATTCAGTAAAACATCTGTGAGAGTGTTCCTCCCATCTGGTATGAGTGTGTGCGTGCATGTGTTCCACAAACAGACAGAGAACCAAATGTTCTAGGTACTTGTCATGTTCTATTGCATACTTTAAGTCGTGTGTATGTGAAGTGTCCTTTGACCAGAAGGTTTGGTTAATATCAGTATATTTTTATAAATTTGAAATTCATTGTGCCCCATCTTTTTTCATAAACATTTTTCATTCTTAGGGTATATGTGCTAGATTTGAAACTTAACATTTTTAGGCACAGATGGAAAAAGTTATTGGCTCCTTGAAAACATATGGGACAAAATGGATCCTCAAAGCATGTATGTACTTACAAACCAAGCTGTAGAGATCAAGAAAAGAACTTTATTGTTGATCTCAAGATTTCTAAATTGTCAAGATTTATATGGAGTTGTGGTGGAATTAGTTAACACTTAGAGCTTTTGGTATGTAATGACTATTTGCTATGGACTGATATTAAATGTTTCAAAGGATTGCGTTCTTAAACTTTCTGGATTTTTGTTACTCTCCTCAGATATTATTAAGTAGTTAAAAATTTCTTTGCTATATTACATTAAAAACATAAGAACTTTGGGTCTCGTATTTATTTTCACTTGTTTTACTAATTATTTACAGAACACCGTTTTAACTTTTTTATTTTATAAATGTGTAGTATTTTAAACATATCTTTAAAAATTGTTCAATTGGAACTACATTAACTTCTGATTTGTTTTTATTAGGATTTTTAAAAAAAAATACACTTTTTCCATGTTGGTGCACAGCACTTAACAGAAATGTTTGTATTCCCTTTCTTTCAATTCAATAAACAATAAATAACTGGAATGAATAGTTCTTAGTTTCCCTAACTTCACTTATATGACTGACTTGGATGTTAATTTCTTGATCATTAATTATAGATTTCTTCCATAGTATTTCACTTCCTTGCTAGGAGAATTAATTTGTGGCAGTGTAGCTGCAGCTGAGTCACTCAGTGCTGTGTTCAGGCTCTCCAGGCTCTGCTGTCTGCCTCTAATCCACCTCACCCTTGCGCTTGTGCTGTACTTTAGCACTCGACTTGCCCGTGTGCCAGGCTGTGCTTATCTCACTTGCTCAACATCTGCTCCCTTGAGGCTCCATGAAATCTGTCATTCCTTAATGCTGCAGCTTGCTGTGATACCAGACTCTGGTTGCTGTAGGTGATCTGTGAGTTTTAGGGGGTTTTTTTTGATACGTCATAGTAAGAAGGTGCTCCTGAAGTACTTGGATCTCCTGCTTTTGTGTTCCCTCTAGCTTGACCCCACGTTCTTGTACCTCCTCCCTGTGCCTTAAACCAGAACCTGATCTTTGTCCTGCATTTTTATTCAGCTCTAGCTTTTGTTGTATTGAAAAGTTGTGCCTGAATTTCCACTCTCTGTAGCTTTTCCAAACTCAAACCTTTTGCTGATGTGCCTTCAATTTTTGAATTCTTTTAACTTACCTATTGATTAGAAGAAGTCTTCACTCTCTCTAGTAGCACCTTTGTATTAACTTTGTTCTCTCCCTTACAGTTTAGGCAGTATATAGATAATTATGGCTCAAATGTAGCTGCCAAGAGAAGGGATGTGCCTTATTCCAGGCATGTCCTCCTGTGTGCCACTTCCCTTGGCTTCTGGTATTTGCAGGAGGGTTCTTGGGTTGCAGACCCACTTCAGCCATAAATTATTCACACAGAAGATGAAGTTACTGACAATCCCAGCCAAAAAAGCTGTGCTTCATCTGCTGTCCTGTCTGCCTTTAATGGGTCAGAAGAGTGCAAGAGAAACAGGTATATGAATTCTATGGGCCTGTGACTTTTCAGCATTTTGTAAGATTTAAGTGGGTTTGGCGTTTGGGTTTCTTTTTTGGTTCGGTTTTTTTTTTTTTTTGTTAATGTGTTTTTTGGTTTTTGTTTGTTTTATTAAAATAATTCAGATTATTTCAAAGAAATTCCACAAGGAACCTGAGAGTAGATGTGTGTTTCTTAATTAGCTTAAATCCAAACTCTGCCTGAGGAGAGCCCTTCCTTACACCTTGTCCCGTGCTCTGTGCTGCCTGGTCACCTCCCTCGGATGTGCCAAGGCTGTCACCTCATCCCAGAAGGATGGCAGTGCCAGTTGTCTCCTCACTTTAAAAAGACCTATAGTGCTCTGAAGGGTAACCACTGAGGCTTGTATGCCTCTGTTTCTGCCAAAGCTGAGGTGGTGAGTGTACTGATAACTGCATGGTGGTTCATAATACATAGCCCAAATTTTCCTACTGCTACCTCCAATGTCCATCATACCCTATACTTAAAGGCATAAATGGTCTTTTGGCACTTGTACAAAATCCTAGAGAACTTCTGGTGAGAAAACAAGAATTAGAATAAAGCTCTGATAATCCTGAACAGATAAAGATTTACCTTTTTGGGCTTATTAGGGTTTCTGGTTGATTGTTAACCTGCATGTAGAATTGTTCTGAGGACTACTGGTCAGACCACTGATTTACCATGTTCCATAATCCATCACCACTTTAGAAAACCAAGCAGTCATTTACTAAATTAAGGAGGCAAGTGTATTTTTAAAAAACAGGCTCAATAACCAACAGTTTGCACCTAATGATTAATTAGGGGGAAACATGCAATTCTACACATTTTAAGTAACCCCCCCAAATGCAGAATTCTAAACTGTTACGTAATCTCTCTGAAAGCTGACGCAGGATGATCTTTGCAAGCTGGCCAAGCTGTAGATTGTGGGTGAGGAAAAGGGCTCAGTAACATCAGTTAAAAGTTGGAATCCCTGCAGGACTTTGATTTATTTTCACTGATTAGGAGTTTTCTATCAATCATAGCTAACGGTTCCTCATGAAGTTATGCTTGGATACCTCAAGTCCAAAGGGAAATAGTCTGAGTAGGAAGGAATCTGTATTTGATGTCACACCAATTTATAGTGATAGATGAATTTTTTAAAAAATCAGTCTCAAGTTTCTAATTGTCTTAAATTCTGTATGATAAGCTTGGGTTTAACTTACCCTGTTTTCTGATGGAAAATAGGGAGGTTTTTTTTTTACCAGCATAAAAATTTCTGTGCTCTGTGGGTCTCCTAGGAGTGACATAACTGCAGTGTCCCTAACTCTAGCTAATAAATCACGTTTTTAGCTATTGTAAATACATTTTTTCTGTAGCTGACACTGACCTCTGGAGATCTCTGTTGAAGCAGGCACTGACCCTGTACCATAAGAAGGCTTCAACATTACCAGTGTAATTATTCAGCAGAACTGTAGTCTTTGAAACCTGCTGCTGAGGTTTTTACAACTCTTGTAATCCGTTGTCGGATATAAATGAACAGAGAACTTATTCATCATGTTTTTACAATCAGATATCAAGCTGCTAGTTAAAGTAATGGACTTAAAATTAAATGAGGTTAATGCTCATGTTTCTCAGTGTGAAACAAGTTTAGTGAAATGTGTCTACTGTCAGCAGTACAGCAAGGATCTGACTTAAGCCCTTTCTTCCAACACTCCAAATATGTGTAGTAGGTTTTTTTCACACACAAATAAAATTTAATTGTGTACCATAATCTGCTAAAAAGTTACTGGCTTTCTACTCTTTTGAAGTTTTATTTGCTCTCCGTTCTCCAGACCTACCTCCTGTCAGGATTTTGGCTTTATAGGGCAGTACTTTTTGTAGTTTGATGTTGTGCTGTCAGGTAGTCAGTGGTATCCAGCTGATTTTCAGCATTCATCTTTAACACAGCTTAACTTGGACTCCATCCATCAAACATTTAAAGCCAAACTTCTCCTAGAACAAACACTGAACACAAGGTTAACTACAGCAATAAAGCATCAGTGTTGCCTTTTCGTAGCTGGCCCTGAAAACAATTGTTGACTCCAGCTGTACACTAAAACCCCATACTTAAGGAAAAAAAGCTCATAAAGTTTTGGACATAATTACAGAAGTGTATTTTTTTAAAGTGTTTTAATTGATGTATTTGTTCCAAGAGACCTGTTTGCAAGCACATATAAAAAATTTAAAAGACAGTTACTGGACAGTGAGGGTACAAACTTCAGGTTTATACACTTATCACCGATGCAAGAGCTGCACAAAGAGAAATTGCTGGTACCACTGAAGCAGAGTCACTTCAGAATTGGAATAATAAGGGGGGTTATGGGTTACCAGACCATTTCCCTGAGTTAGACAGACTCTTGCTTCACCCCACAGGCTATGCAAACAGCAGGTTCAGGGAGAAGCAACTGCAGATAGTCTTTTGCCCTGTAACCAACTCACCCCAGTGCAATATGATCTTTATCTGCATGTCCATGATGTACAAGACTTCATATAGGTTGCTGCAGCAGGGTGGGGAAAGGGAGGAAAATGTCACTTTATGCCATTGATTTTTGTCTGGAAAGAATACCAACACAAAAGATGCAAGCTGTGCTCCTGTTCCACTTTGAAATCTGTTCCAAGTGCTCCTTCAAATTAGGCTCTGATAGGACAGCTTGGCAGCCAGAGTCTCATCCTGACACCTCTCAGCAAGAATCAAATATCATTGCTGCACTTGAATGTGTTCTGGAACTACCATCATTACCAGCTCATGCTGCTGAAACGAGTTTCCCTTATCACCAGTTAACTCCTACGAGGTCATTTCTGTAAACAAGGATTTCATCTTACAGAAACAGCAGCTCCAGAAGTGTGGCTTGTAAAGAAACAAAAACAACTGCTACACAGATCCGATGCCTTTTGAAAATATTTTATGTTAAAAATACAGAAAAATATTTCTTGTTCAAAAAGGAAAAATATACTGCATGACGACACTGATTTAGGTGTGTTCAGGAGGTGTCTGTGGCTCCACAACCAGTCACTGGAGTGATGACCCAATTTGGCAGCTAATGGTTCTCTTTCAACTTCTCAATCATTTATCAAAGCCAGAATCATACTGTGACAAAACAGAAAACAGGATACCAGTGATTACTGAAGCTTGTGCAAGCAGGAGCAGCTCTCACTGTCGTGGGAGAGCTGCACTGAGAGAACCTGAAATAGAAAGTCAAGGCACCCCTGCTGTGTGCTTTGCTTAGGAGGACAAGGCTGCAGAAGCAATACTGCAGCAGAGGAACAGCAGCTCTGCCACCTTGGAGTAAGTGAGTAACCACAGAACACATCTATTTGTAACTCAGCCAGATCAACTTCATTTTTTAAAAACAGAACTTGTAAAACAAACTTGGTCCTCAAGAGTATTTCCTTTCTAAACAGCCCACTTACTGTAGGTGCTGAAAGCATGTCGCTCTTTACATTGTACTTGTGGTTTTGAGATGAAGGAATAGCCTGAGTTTCCAAACAGTGTTTGATCAGAATGAATAAAGGCATATAATGAGCCCAGAGGTAGCTGTCAAAATATATTACTGAGGCTTAGCAGGATGCAAAAAGCTAAGACATGAATACCAGCAATTACACCAGTGGAATAGAGGAGATAAAAATAGCTGGCAGACAATCCCTTTGTTCTTGGGAGCAATTTTTGAAACTAACCTGTAAAGGTACATGAAGAAACAGAGCAGATGAAAGCCCAGCTTAATCATGGCTTCTTTCATGTGTGATTTCAGTTGTCCTCGGTTATGGATCTCTGTGGGATCAAATACTCCCATGTTTCCACTTGGCACCATAATGTACCTGAAAGTTAAAGAATAAAAAAAACAAAAACAAAGTAAAACCCAAACAAACAAAACCAAAAATAAAACAAACAAAAATTAAAAAACACACAACAACACCCAAAAATGTAATCACTGAAACATTAGGGAGTGTCAGGGCAAGAGGCAGGGGAAAGCTTGCCAAGAAGGGACTTTGATCTGAAGAGCTGTTTCCCAATTCAAGGTAAGGGAGTTCTGGATATTGCAGCTATCTCTGCCAGTTCAACGCACAAATAACAAGAGAACAAGAAGTACTAAAAACATCAGCCCAGCTTCCCATGTGTAAGTGAGAGAGATTCCAGGTATTAGCCAATTCCAGTTCAGTTTAATTGCTGTTCAGTTAGTTGCTGTCATGGGGAAAACGCCTATCTACAGTGTAAAGATGCATTAGATGAAACAGACTGGAAAAGAACCTAATTTAACTAAGAATCAGTCATTTATTTAGCAAAAAACCTCACAGAGAAAGTCACAAACTCCAGTGGTCACAATGAGATGGCATAAGCTAAGGCAAAGGATCTGTTCTGCTCCTCCTGCCTTTGTCACAGCCATCCTGGGACACCTCAGCACAGACACTGAGGCCAACAGGGTGAGTCGGGCAGAACTGAAGATGTCAGGTTCTGCTGTCCAAACCCACAGAGAACAAAAGCTGAGGGAAGCCAAGTGGAATGTAAGCCAAGGAAGCATAAAACCAGCAAACCAAATGTTTGTGTCCTGTGACAACCGAGCCAGCAGCATGTTCTCTTGTCAGGAGAATTTCTCGAGGGAGCACATGGGAGCACATGAAGTTCTCACTTCAGCTGAGCTCAGGCTAGAGCACCACTTCACTCAGACGTTATGCAGGCTCTGCCTTCCTGGGATCAGACTCTTTCTATACAGGAATTTAACTCTTTGTCTCAACGCTGGAGCACAAACATGGTCTCAGAACAGAACACTTGTTTCTTCATCTACTCCAGTGGCACCACTTGTAGTCCAAAAGACACTTCCCCACCTCTTACAACATTCATTTCCATAACAGGAGGGGAAGGAAAGGGAAGAAGCAACAGGGAGGTTTTCTAGCAGCAGCAGGACGTTGGGAAAGAAAAAGTTCAGCCCACAGTAGCTGTCTGTCAGGCACTGAAAAGCACTGCAGCATATTCAACTAATACCAAAGGCAGTTGTGTCCCATTAAAAACAGTTCATGTTAAATAATTCCAGTTTGAAATTATCTTCTAAAGTTGAAGTTTTGAGCGGTTGTTTTATTTTTAGTGTTATAACACAAATTATTGTCCACTTCCTGGGAATGTAACACATTTTATTGGAATAAAAGGAGGAACACATTTCCTGTACCAATTTATTCTAGAAACAGAATGCATAATTTTCTTCAATGTCTGGGATATGAGTGCCATAAAGACAGAATGCATTGATTTTGCTTTTTTAAAAACCGGTGACAAATGATGCAACTTAATTGCATAAGCTGTGAGGCATTTCTTCCAAGAGGTCCACAAGGCAGGACAGCCTACATGTTATATCTAAGGAGCTGAGCCATGGATACACTGCTGCTGGATGCTGACAAACCCAGCTCAAGCCAGCTGTCATCCTCTACACAGCAAAAAAACGTATGCAGCAAACAAGTAAACTGTCAGCTTTAATAAATACACACATTAGTGCCTCCAGGATTTCCATTCAGTGGAAGCTGCTACCACAGCAACAGGACACTTCTCTCTAGATTTCCCAACTTTTAAAGGGATGTAGAAATTCTGACCAGAATTTTCAGTGAATTGTAAAGATTTTTTTTTTTTATTCTTTCAGTTTTATCTTCTTGAAGGCATGGCAAGAATCTCATTATTTGGACCTATTCTCTAAAGGAGATCTATATAACAAAGAAGAAAAAAAAAAGCTGAATGCTTCCCTTTGAGTTTTAAAACAAGAAGAATGTAAGAAAAAACTGTATCACTGGAGACACTACAAAATTCATCTAAAGTTAAATATCATATGAGTGTGCTGAACAAGAAGGGCCAGTAGGATATTACAATAAACGTGTTCCAACTTTGGAAGTCTGTCTTGATGCTGGTTTTGACTAATTTATTCTTCCCAGGATTTGTTTCTGATACCCTTCCTGCACAAAACCTCTCTCCTCTCACTGCAATCCTTGAGAGAATTACTAAATTAAGCCAATACTGCCTGTAGCTGCCATGTAGTCATTGGGATTAAGGAGGTTTTAAAGAAAAGTGAATAAAGGGAAGAGATTATCCTACCTTTCCCTCTATCACTTACACTGCAAAGCAGGGACTTCTTCAATCTCAACAGAATTATTCTTCTTTTGTATTTCTCACCTAAATTTCCCCTCTTTTACTTTGAACCTGTTACTCCTTCTGATATCACTGCAGTTCCTAACGAGCTGAAAATGCTAAACCCCACACTTGGTTTTGCAGGCTCCAACTCCTTCACTAGAGATGGGACAGTCCAGGCTATTAATGTGGGAGAAACTCCTTGATCCACAGAAAGAAGGGAGGATTAGTGATACAGGCCTAATATTTTGACTTCTTATTGCCTACACGGCACATCTAATATTAAGGAAACAATCCTGGATTTTAGGATATTCAGAATATTTATGTGATGTAGAACATGTATAAAATGAGAGCTGTCAATACAAAACAGCAATCAAAGCTTACTGCCTGATGTGTAGAAATAGAAATAATTTCTCTTTTAAAACTCTCTCTAACCAGTTTTACAAGGGAAAACAAGTGCCTACTTTAAAAATTAACATAAGTACACAAAATGAAGCAGCAAAGTGGTAACCAGCACAAGAAATTCTGACAGCTTCAAAGAAAATGCATTCTGTCCGTGGTGTCTCAGCCTTGCCTAAATGAAACATCAAACCCTAAACTTGCCAGCAGATCCCAAACCAAATAGGTCACAGCTGTACATAGGGAGAGGCAAACAAAACCAGGCAAAACCATGCCCTGTGTGTGTGTATTTAGGCAACATTTATTAAGCATAAAGTTATACTGCCTCATGTTTCTCCATCTTAGAAACATTTGAAGGCTTTTCTGTAGGACACAAGGGTGATATTTATCAATATTTAAATAGCACAGCTATTTTGCCCAACCAGGTTATCAGTACAGAGATCCTCAACTTTGTTTTAATGAGAGCTGTGAAACCTCCTGTTTAATTCTACCAGCAACTCAACCCATTCACACAAACAGTTAGCCCTGGCAGGTTCAGGCAAACAAGAATTACAGCCAGCTTTCCATACCTGTACATTTAACATTTAGGCTTTTGAGTTCCCTCAGTATAGTGACTGGAGATAATTTGTGACAAATCCACATCAGCTAAACACCTGTGAAGGGCCAGTTCTCCACACACCAAATGATACCAGATAAAAAGGACATGGTTTGAACTGACAGTCCCAGTGTGTTGCCACATGGAAACCCTCACTGGTAAAGAAACCATTTCCAAAGGTGGCAGCCCAGTGTACAAAGTGCAGTGACACTGACAGCTGTCCTAGGGTGAAAAGGCTGCAAACATTCCCAAATACAAACCTGCAGGATGGGGGGCCAAAACCAATGCAGATGAGGGGAAGGCACAAGTCAGCAAAGGAAGGAGGGTGCAGGGGACAACACCACAGCCCCATGGTTTTACAAGCATCAGCCATGCCAACCTAAGCACTTTTATGCTGATAGCAGTACCAGGAACAGCATGAAAACATCATTAACTCTGTTTGCAGTACTATTTCATAATCCCAATTAATCTGCTATTATTTCCTATGAATTTGGGAATGACCCACAAATGGAGACTCCTAAAGAGAATGCAAGCAAAGGCCAAAAATTTCATGTCCTTTACACTGTTGGGTTTCTTGTCATTTTAATGACAATAAATTATGTCAGTTTGATCAATGAAGACTTTCAACAGCTCAAGAATGCAAGTGAAACATCTCACCATGACATATTATTCATCTTTGTACTACACTTAAAGCTAAACTAGTAACAGTGCTAAAAGGAAATCCCACAAACCCCTGAGCACTTACCTATATATATTCCATGTGGCCACTGGCAGGTTAAGGAGAAAGATGAACCAGTGCAATGAAATAAGCATTAATACCGTGACAACAGCATGGCCAATCACCTCAGGCACCACCCACTGCAAAAAGGGGAAAGAGGAAAGAGTTACATGCACAAATGTAAATACCTTCATGAAAAACACATCTATTTGGGATTATAATCTGATTATAGCCATGTAAAATCTGAAAAACCGACAGCAGAGGCATGTGGTTCCATCACAGTGTGGACAAATTAATACCTTCAGGCAGATTCCACACAAGTAAGCAGAAATCAAGCCCTGAGATACTGTAACAGAGGTGCTTTTTCCAAGCACCACAAACATTTCTAGAGAGCAGCACAGTCTGAACAAAAGTATACTACACAAGCATTAAAGAAAGAGAACTGAGAAAATGTACAGAGCTCATCTGAAATCACTGCAGAGAACAGTGGGTTTAGGGATTCAGATAATTAAAACCTGCACAAACAGCCCCAGGCTTGGAAAGATAAGAAAGCTGATCAATATAAACACTGGCATTGTTAAACTGGGTCAGCCCCTGGCAACTGCACGTTCTTGGACTGACAGGATCCTGTAGCATTCTCTCTCACATTAAGAAAAAATACCTTTACATCAAAGTGGACACACACATGGGTAGGCCACATTGATTTAATGCTAAGAGTTTTAAGCAGAATCATTTAAAATGGTACTTTTGTGATGGTACTTGTGACTGCCAGTCAAGGCTCCTCAGATGCCCATCACACCCCAGTTATTTGCAGTGCTCAGGTGGAGGATGTGGTTTTCTCAAGCCAGAATAAATGCAAAGAAGAACAATTTACTTTATTGAGCTTGGAGCAGCACGATCTAGCGTTGATGTAGTCACATTCCAGATCTGACAGCGTGATTATCTGAAGTTCAGGATAAGGAAACACTTCATGGCAATCCAGAATACACAAAGCTTTACTTTTGGCCAATAAACTGGGGACAACCCTCTGCTCTCAGCATTCACTGCCTTGCTCTACCTTACCCTGTCAAAGGCATATTTCAAGTAGTTACAACTCACTCCTATTTTAGATAGAAGGCTTGGCTATATTTTATCATCAGGCCAAGTGATTTTATTATATATTCCCAAAGGCAACTGTTACACAAGTACTAAAGTTCAGTTCAGCCCTTAAAATAGACCAGGGAGGGAAACTCAGTACTTTTAGTATCAAAAATGTTACTACAACTCTTGAAACCAAAACTTAATGGGCAGGAGAAGTTAATGCACTCTTAAAACTCTCCTCACAAAATTGTTCAGTTTTAAGCAGTGAATCTACTTTTTTTTTTTCAACATTTACAATAACATTGAATTAATACTTTGCTAAGAAATAATAGAGTAACACCATTACTGAATGAACTTTTGGACTGAAATATGAACGTTTCAGACAGAAAAGTACCCTCAAAAAAGGCTTAGGATGCACGTGTGCACCTCGCCATGCTGTCTCCTGTAGAGCTCATGGTTCTTTTCTCCAAGGAAATTAACACTAAGAGATCTTTTTCTTATTCCTAAAAAATGGGTAAAGGCTGTCCATTTCTCAACAAACAACTTATCCTCCTAGGATGAATTTTTTTCTGAGTGGTTTTGCTAGAAGAACTGGGTAGACCCTGAAAAATCCCATCGGGATTGAAAGAATGCGAAAGCCAGTCCTCTTTTATTGAGAGAAGTAAGGAAAAGAAGTCAAATCTGTGCCTTTACCCTGCAACAACGCCAGCCAGCAAAGCCTGCGGCCCAGCCCCTAACAAAAGAAAAGGCAATCCTGCCTGCCGAGGGACCCGGAGCCCCACGGCCAGGAGCACAGCGCTCACACCACGGAGCACGGCGTCCTTGCCGTGAAAACACCGCTGCCCGCACTTTTTAGGCCCGCGGAGCTCCGGAGCACCTCTCGCTCCTTCAGCCGCGCCCGTGTCCCCTCAGCCGAGCCGCGCCCGCCCGTGGA
>VXAX01003105.1:479677-527711 GCA_013399835.1 Leptocoma aspasia
TCGGGCCCTCCCGGCCGCCGTAGGCACCGCCCCGCCCGGGCGGGCCCGCGCCGCGCGGCACGCTGGGAAATGGAGTCCCGGCTCAGGCGCGCTGGCGGCCATGCGGTGCCGGCCCGGCCGCGTCTCCGATCCCCGGCTGAAGCAGCGCATCAAGCAGGTACCGCCCGCCCGCCGGGGCACCCCCGGCACCACCGGCACCGGCAGCCGGCGGGGGGCTCGTGTATCCCCCTCTGGCTGAGGGACCTTGAGCATCCGGCCCGCTCAGTGGCAGGAGAGGACCAGACCCTGGCCCTGCCTCTGAGGGCTTTAGGAAGGCCTTTTAAAAAGGCTTCAGAAGGGTCTGTTGGTTTATTTTATTTATTTTAGTTTTCTGTAAAATCTTTTTTTTTTTATTCCTGTAATTTTTCTGTCCTCTTTAGTAGTTCTGTTCTTGAGGCTGGCTGATGCTGCTTCACATGTGAAATGAATAGGGCAAAAGAAATACACTCAGAGTATTCATATATATATGTATATATGTGTATATACATACACACACGATGTGTATCTGTGTATATGTGTATGCATGCATATGTAGATATATAGGTGTATATATACATGTGTTATATAGCTATGTGTATGTAAATATGTGTGTATATGTATGTATTTGGACCTTAGGGAGAACATCTTCACAGAAGGGTGATTAAAGATTGGAATGGGTGCCCAGGGAGGTGGTGGAGTCACCATCCCTGGAGGTGTTTAAGGAAAGGCTGGATGTGGCACTCAGTGCCGTGGCCTGGTGGACGTGGTGGTGGTCAGTCATAGGTTGGACTCGATGGGCTCAGAGGTCTTTTCCAAACTAAAATGATCCTGCAGATCTGTGATGTTGGCAAATGCTGTTTGTACTTGGAAACATGTACAGTGATTTTATAGAACAGCTGAGAAAAGGGGAAATGGGATTACTTCCCACATACATGTGGGAACAAGAGGGAAAATGTGATTCCTACAAGTGGCACAGCGCTGTGTCACATCTTAGGATAGTTTTTAATGACTTTGCACCTTGAACACCAGGTTTCTGAGCCTCTGTATAAATGTACTCCACTTCTAACTCCTTAAAATGAGACAGTGACTGCTCAAGGGAACTTGCTTGGTTTAATTCACAAGATCACATTGAGTGTGTCTTGACTATTCCAGAGTGGAAAACCCAGCTGGGTTTGTAGCACCCTTGATGTTTTGTGGGGGGCAGGAGCTGCCCATGGGTGATCTGAAGTGCAACGTAATTTTAAAAGCTAAACAAGTATTCAATTTGATTGTTTTGTATAGAGTGATAAATTTAAATGAGGGTTTGAAATCCTCCTTGCTGTGACATTTGTGATGCCAGGTCTTTTAGGATGATTCTATATTTTCTTCCTCTTCTTGCTGCTGATTTGGAGAGTGGGGGAAGAAAGCAAGTGGAGTACAGTTGTACATGGAATTTAGTACATTTTTCTCACACTTTCATAATTGGGGTTTGAAAATGGGTTAGATTGGCTGCTGTCAGAGCAATAAAAGGCTTGATAGAATTCACTTTATTAACATAGCCCTCTATAGTATTCTCTGAATGTTTTCTCTGAATGTATTCTATAGTATTCGTTGAAATGTCTTGTAAAGATTGAAGTTGTTCTCATGAGAGTATCCATACTGATTCATATAGATGGTTTCATTTTTAGGCAGGAGATCTAAACCAAAAGGGGGGTAACTGGGAGGAACCAAGACAATAAGATGGTGTGTGAGCTACAAAGTCAGCTTTCTTGCTAAATAAAAGTGACAGAGTTGACCCAGCAGACGTCATCAAAGCCCCCAGATGTAGGATGCTGCCTTTCCCCAGGAAGCAGAGCTGCCCAGTAATCTGTGCTTTAATAAACATTTCCCATTTCATTGGGAAATATTGTCTGGTGGGTTGCAAGGCAGTGAAAAGCTGATTCTGATTTTCATTTCAGCTTTTAAGGAGGGCAGAATTTAAAATAGGCATATTTGGTCGAGCTGTTCTGGTGAAGTGATTGACAAAGATTTTATTCTCTGCTTAAAATTCTTCATTTCAGTATCTTGCAAGCAGTAAATGTGGGCAGTATGTTGACATTGGAATTCTAGCATCTGATTTGCAGAAAACCTACAGGTGAGCCAAGATTTGTCTTCTTATATCCTGTGTTCAAAATGTAGAATATATTACTTTGTTCTTTTGCATTCATTATGAAAGTTGTAATTTTCTTTATGTGACCTTCATTACCAGTTGTTGAGGTTGATTGAAGCAATAAGATAATTTCCCTCTGCTGATACATTTAATGACTCATATTTTATTAATGCACTGGCATTACAAGATCTAGTTGTGGTTTGGGTTTTTTATGGGTTGATTTTTTTTGTTGTTGTTGTTCTAAATAAAAAGCTGCAGATTCATTGCAGCATGATGGGGTTTACCCCAGTGAGTTTAAAATATGAAGGGAAATAACACCTGAGTGCAGACAGGGGGGAGGGATAGAGGATCCAGTGAGACACTAATTAATACCTTGCTCGGCTGCTCAGCAGGACACTCACGTTTGGCCCAGGCAGTTTTTAATAAGAACCTCTGTGAAAGCTTGGGAGTCAACTTCCCATGTACTTTTTCCGCTGGGAATGACACTATGTTGAAGGAAAAATCAGTTGGTGTAACCTGTTTATTTTGCTTTCTTTCAGTGTAGATTATGGACGAAGAAAAAGAAATGCCTTTAGAATACAAGTTGCAAAAGGTAGATCTGTTAATATTGTGCCCAAGATGCCAAATTCTTTGATTATGCTTTGGCTGTTAATTCTTAACATGGCTGAACGTTTTCTTGCAGTGTTTGAAATAATCAGTAATGAAAAAGAACGCGAAGATTTGGCAGTTTTAGAATCTGAGCACGTGGCAAAAAGAGCAAGACAACAAGACAAAAATGAGTAAGAAGAATTTTTACCACTAGATTAATAATGCCATTGCTATTACCAGTTCTTTAAAGCTTTCTGGGTTTAGTTTATTACATTTTGGTTGTTTGAAGGTTGCAGGTGGATCCTTGATTTCCCATAGGCTTGTCTCCTTCAGAAGTTATTGGAAACTGTTTTGGTGCTGAAGACAAGCAGATATTAGAGCCAGTCATGATTTCTGTGTTGTGGGGAACATACAGCCCTGAACTAGTGGACAACCTTATGGCTTCCTTGATAGTTTTTCACATAATGCCCTGCTCCTCTTGTGTTTCAGTTCCTTTGTTTTGTTCTTAGTCGTTCCTGGGTGTGAGAGATACCGGCCACATCTGAGAGATGAGGCTACCAGACAGGCTATTCAGAGTAAATCACCAGTGGGTGTGAAATTGGAATGAAGATTTCCTGACTCCTAACCCTGTCCATAATCTCAGGGAGTGTTCTGTTTTCTCTAACCTGGGGTAGATATTAAGGATCTCATAGGAAAGTAAGACACTGTTGTTGGAAGGGCTGGTCTGGTTCAGCAGTGATTTGCTCCTATTCCCCTTGGTGAGCTGAATCAGAATGAACCTACATCACTTTTATATAGGTCTGTAGTTCAGACAGCTTGGCAAGTTGGTCCAACTCATCACACACTTGGAAAGGATGCATTTTTTAACTTTTCATACTAGAAGACTGAGAGCATAAGAGTCAGGAATTTCTCTCCAGCATCGGGCTACACTGGATGATTATGGGGAGCCACATTGTGGAAATCACTTTTGTTTTATTTTACACTTCACTTACAGTTCTGCTCTGATAAATTAATAGTTTTTGGTTTTTTTCCCTGTTAAGCACTACTGGAAGTGGCACAGATGACTCTGACTATGATGATTATCCAGAAGATCTAGTAAGCTGTATTTTGTTATGATTGTTGTATTTGCATAATATATGGTTCTATGTTGTGAAATTGCACTTGAAGAGTTTAAAAGGGGGGATAGAGCTAAGGTCTAGTCAGAGTTAGCAATTCCAACTGAGAATCTATATAGCTGGAAGGACAGTGTTTTCTGAAGGAAAAAGGAACTTGTGGTGGGGAGTCACTTTTGGGAAGGCACACTGAGAACCTGAAGGACTTGGCTATGAAATGGATGAAGTGGTTGAAGGACCTGACATCTCCAGCTATTGCCAAAAGAGATGCCTGCCCATTAACAGGAGTCATTCCAGGGTAGATTGCAAAGGCTGCTGCCCCTTCAGCCAGCACATGCAGGTTTATATGCAGTCATTTGGTTTCCAGAGGAGTGGGTTGGAAGATGCATTGCCTGCTTTTTCCAGCAGGGATAATGCTGAATTATGTTTGTGAAATAGTTTTCATTGACCTCTAAATATAAATAATCCAAGTTAAAACCTTTCCCGTGTATTTTCTTTACAAATGTGTAAATCTGCAGTCTACAAATCACATGAACAGTTCCCTGCTGAGCTTATACAAGAAAGGAAATCCTGATTCTGTTCCATCCACTCCAAGAAATGACCCAGTGGAGACCTCTCCTCGTGTGAGAGCAGCACCTCCAACAAGCACCCTCACACCAGAATCCAGAGGTGAAGGACGAATCTCTGATGGTGGCTGGTTCATTGATAAAACTCCTGATGGGAAAGACTTCTTCATTGACCTTTCTGAGGATGGAGAAGGAGAGGAAAAGAAACTGATTTCTGAGGTACCCTGTGTTTCACAAACCCAAGGTGTTCTGAGTAGATGCATGAATAGAATTGGCCCATTTCAAGCGTGTTTGTACGGAAGGTAGAAAGTCACCAAATAATGAGTTTCTTCCAGATTTTTTTTGAGGAAAATGTATTTCTCAGTATGAAGGAGGCCCAGATTAGGTTGCCCGTATTGAGAGAAAGATGAGAATGTAGCTGTTATTTATTGCATTTGCCAGTGACCAGCCCACCCGGCCTGTAGCTTGCTGCAGCCACAGCACGTGGTCTTCCTTAGCCAATGGTAAAGTCTTAGTGGCCCTGGGGAGAACAGGAAACTTCTTTTTATTTCTGTTATCCTGTAATAGTCCTCTCACGTGCACTTAACTTGCGTTAGCACTGAGTAACATTTTCTTACACTCCCTTGTGACTTACTGGAAATAAAAATTTTTTCCAATGGAGTAAATACATTTGTATAGATGTGTTCATGCCCAAAGTGGATTCCTCCATGGCATGCAAATAACTGGTGTCTGATTTTGGTTAATAGTTTCAAGGGGGTTTGTTTGGTTTTGGTTTGGTTTTTTGCTCATTAATATCTTCTCTTAACAAAAAAAGTGGCTGTTGTAATTAACCCATTTAAAAATAAGGCAAATCCTAAGTACAAAAAAGAGTTTCTGCAAAAAGGCATAAGTTCCTGCCTTGCTTATCTTTATTTATATAATTTGTGTAAGTTAAGCACCATGGGCACGCATTTTGTTCTTTCAAGTTTTTGCAGAAGTTCACTGAATTGGAAGGTTTTGTGTATATAAAATTCTGGTTTTATGTCCTAGAAATCAACAGAATTTTCTGTCTTGGAGAGTGAAAGAAAGAAGACAAAGGGCAGGAGAGCAAAAAGAAAAAAGGGAGAATTTCCAGATGTAGATGGAGAAATTGAATCCATGTTACTTAAGAAAGGTGAGAAGTTTTTTTTGGTGTGTTACTCCAAACAAAGAGATAGTACTAGACCATGGAATCTGTTACCAGAGAAGTATTTTCTGATGTGCAGAGAAGTGACCCCAGGTAGTTTTTAAAAGAAATATAGCCTTAATGTTGTACTAAAATAGTACTGCAGTCCTGTGTCTACTACTGAAAAATAATATTACTCTGTGTGCTTAGCTATTTGTTTAGGCTGAGTAGGTTTTGTTCAGTATTAGCAAATACATTTATACCATGGCTAAATTTGTGTCTTTTGCTCCTTAACAGTGAGAAATAAGGGGTCAGAGCTTTACCACCCTTCAGTGAAATTTGAGGATGTAGGAGGCAATGATGAAACATTAAAGGTTAGTTAAAATTTCATTGGTGAGCTACAGGATGCACTGAATCAAATGTCTCATGAAAAATGGCAGAGAGGAAATACTGCAGAGTTCATCTGCATGGCACTGAGCATAGCTGCTTACACCCAGAGCAACAAGATTGTTGGTTTTCCTCTAATTAATCTTTCTGTAAGCAGTCATTGAATTCAGATTGTTAAACAGAACTTGTTTAATTTTGCCCTGCCTATACAAATAGCAAATACTAATTTCTGCAATTTAAATGGAGATTTCTCTTGTTCTTAACAGGAAATATGCAAGATGCTCCTTCACATCCGTCATCCTGAGGTCTACACCCACTTAGGAGTGGTTCCACCTCGGGGCTTTCTTTTGCACGGGCCACCTGGATGTGGGAAGACACTGCTGGCACAGGCAATTGCTGGGGTGAGATGGCTTCACATTTACAGCTTCTTCCTTTTCTGAGTTACTTTTAGAGGGAAAGAGAATAATCTTCTTTCAGAACAGACTAGAGCTTTTCATTTTAACCGTCCTGTGATAGGCTGAAATATGTTAATCTTTACTTCCTTTGTTTGAATTCCATCTGAATCTTTACTTGATAGAACCTCATACATAAAGAGTCATAGGGACAAGGTTTTATGTGTGATTTAACTGTTTTGAGGCGTTCCCAGGACAGAGCAGTATAGCCACAGGTGTTTTGAGAAGTGTATAAATGAAAGATAATTTTGGTTAAATTTACCTTACTGTTTGAAGTCTAGACTCAACCTTACCACCTTTTATGAGGCATTACATTGATTCTGTTGGTTGTTAAGCAGCTGATTTCTGAATTTCAGAACTGGATCTTGACCTGCCTGTGTCATACTGATGTTTTCAGAGCACATGACACTACTGGTGTTGATAGTTTGGGATGATGGTGAAGCTGCTGTGCCACTGTTCCTGTTTTGGATATAAATCTAAGTACTTCTTAGGACTCTCAGTGATAACTATGGACATTTATTTTCCTTTAATACAGTTGCTCCTTAAATGTTACTGATTAGAACCTTAAATTTAGATGCATGTAAATTACTGACCTTTGTAGTGCAAACAAAGAAAATATATTTATTGCTGAAATGTTGGTTACACCCTTCTGACGTTGTTTCAGATGTTTTAATTAAGAAGATTTAGATGTTTTCTTTCTAATGCCTTATTGTAAAATGGAACCCTTTGAATAATTTGATATTTGATGCTTCAGTAAGTATTTGTATGCTGGAAGGGTACTACATTTGAGGAAAGAAGCATGTCACAAGTGAAAAACTTCGAGATTAAATAAATTTAATGACTGCTTCTTAAATATTTTTTTTCTTAAATAAGAGATTTTCAGTAGTGCTCTTATAGGCAAATTATCTTCTTTGAGCACCGTAGGGTCTCTGGTGGCCTTGAGTTGCATAATTTAGGGTTCATTTTCTTTTATATGTTAAATTAGGGATAGTTTTCTTTTATATGTAATTCCAAGAGCTTGAAATAGGCTCCAACAACCTGTAGCACTACTGTGCTACAGTCTATTAAAATTGCAGTTGTATTTATTTATTTTTAATAGCAGAAAACTTTGAGTGTGAGCTTTACAAGTGTCTTACTGTACAGTCCTGCACAGATATTTCTGGAACAGGACTCTGGGAACCAAACCTGGTGGGGAATACCTTCCACACTGCTGAGCAATGCTTTGTTACCCATTTTAAATTAGAGGATGATGCTCCTTATCTTTTTAAAAAATTCCTAAAGACTTAGTCTTGAGTATGTAATTTGTAGGTTTAAAAGATGTCATATTGAAAAATGTTTGTCCTCAAGGACAGCCAGCATTTCTAACCTCTGGATACATCATAAAATGTTCCTTGTTTCTTCCAGGAGCTTGAGCTCCCAATGTTGAAGGTGGCAGCAACAGAGATTGTGTCTGGAGTGTCGGGGGAATCTGAGCAGAAACTGAGGGAACTCTTTGAGCAGGCTGTGGTAAGGCACCCACTGGAAATAGCTCTGTGAATTGTTTGTCTTTTTCTTGGTAAAGATTCATACTTTGTTGCTGTGCTTTGAGTTTGAGTAAATGTGAGCGAGTGAATCTTTATCCTGCTACACACATGACTTGTCTCCCCTTCTGTCACCAGAATTCCATTGTACTGTCATGATGTCACAGAGCACAAAGCTTACTATTCTGAAGGCTTGACAAAAGATGGTTTATCATAGCAATGTAAAGAGAGCAACATAAATTATTTGCATATTTGGATCTGCTTGGCTTGATATATTAAAAAAAAAAGAAGAACAGTTCGCTGTGCTTTTTTGTTACAAGGGGTTTTTGCTAGTTTTGTATGGCATGGAATTTGAGTGAATGTGAGAGATTTTAGGGTTTGGAAGTCCAGGTAGAAAGCAGGAAATTTGGAACAAACATGATAACAGCAGGAGAAAAGTTAAAGTTGAAGTCTTGCTTTGGTGTGACTTCTGGGTGTAGTAGGACGCAAAGAGAACGAGACAGGTTGAGATAATTTTAATTTAAAGAAATGCAGATGTTTCTGGTTTTTAGTATGGGACTGATGTTTTATTTCATGACATCAGTTTTCTGTTCCTGACCTCTGGGAATGTTCTGGTTTTCCGACTTTATTTCATTTTTCTACTCTCTCCAGAAATTGTTTGTAGGTATTTAAAGTATGCCCCCAAACAGGGCAAAAAGGTTGATTGCAAAGCTGTTTGTTATGTTTCCTGTTCATACTAAATATTAGTTTTTAGAGAGTCTTGTTAAGACATTGTTTAGAATAAAATTACATAGGTTATGGCAAGGAGTTTTTAGAAATTGCATGTGTTTTGTACGTGTAGTGATCAAGGGGAGGTTGCTCTAAATTACAGTTACAGAAATAACACCTATTGCATAAAATATGTCTGAAATAAAATCTCCTGCATTCCTTAAGTAGTTTTTCCACTTAGTTTTCGCAGCAGTTTTTGTGCAGGGGGAAGGACAACAAGAAAGATTCCTGGTTCTTTTCGGGCTGTGGAACCCGTGGGGCCCTTCCCGCTCTGTCCCGGGGGGAAGGGGAATGACCGCCAGATGGCGCAGCCGGTGCCTGGGAACGCCCAGGGCAGCGGCTGTACCGCGCGCTCTTTTTGCGTGGGACTTTTTTGGAACAAGATTCCAGTGTTTCCCTTAGGTATTCCTTTGCACTGCTAGTGCTTTTCGGGGATATTAATGATCTTACACCAGCTAAGTACCAGTATATTAGTTACACTAATTATTAATCAGTATTATTTTTGGCTTTTGATGAAGTTTATGGGATTTTAGAGCTCTTGTGGGAGTTTCTCGCTGCTCATTTTTACTCTTTGAATGTGGTCGGGCTCTGTAGTAGTCTTGAAGTTCCATGACCACCTACTGCTCCTTTTGTTTCATTCTGTGTGTCAATAATGCTACTCTTGAAATTCCACAACTCTAATGTCACTAACAAAACAAACAACAAACCAAGCCAGACCTTTCTTGTGTGATTTTCATTTATGGACTTCAGCAGGCAGTCACAATGGAATATTTAGGGAAAACATAAGGCAACACAGAGGTATATTTAAATTTTAGACAGTATGTAGAGACATTTTAAATCTCATGCCTTAAATATTCCATAGCTTCAGATCAGTGAAGTTTCATAATCTGGTGGCTCTCCAGATTGTCAGCAAGAACAACAGAATTGTTCCAGGACTTGACTGTACAGCAGATTTACAGTAAGAGTTACAGATCAGAAAACCTGAAACATTTCTTTCTTGTAATAGACTCTGTCAGTGTGATTTTGTAATTATGAATCTTCCTTGTTCCTTAGTCCAGTGCTCCGTGTGTGCTTTTCATTGACGAGATCGATGCCATCACCCCAAAGAGAGAAGTTGCATCCAAGGACATGGAGCGGAGGATTGTAGCTCAGTTCCTGACTTGTATGGATGGTGAGTGTCAGGAACAGCTGTGCTAAAACCACATTATTATTATCAGGCTCACTGTCTGCTTCCCTTCAGAGGAGATAGTGGCAATAATTTTTCTTATTTTGACATAGTTTTCCTGGGAGTGGTGGGAAGATCGTAATAAATTTGAAGGGGTGTTACTACAGTATTTTCACAGTGGTCTGTAGAGCATTATATAAGCCTGTCTGTTGTATAAACAGAAATAATGGGGGAACCTGTTAAATTTATTAATAATTAATGAATTGGTTAATTTTTAAATTTTTGTTTGATTATGCAAAATGTAAGTTTTAGGTAGTAGAGATAGAGATGAACAGCAGTTCAATCTGACTGTTGATTAGTTTATCTCTGCTGACTGCTGTCATGTGCTGCAGAAACAGAATCCCACAAGTATGGGAACAGAGTTTGGACAGTGAGTATGAGTACTGACTTCCTTCCTTCTTTCCCTTAGACTTGAATAATGTGGCTGCCACTACCCAGGTCCTTGTTATTGGAGCAACAAACAGACCTGACTCCCTGGACCCTGCACTGAGGAGGGCTGGGAGATTTGACAGAGAAATTTGTTTAGGGATCCCAGATGAAGGGGCAAGAGAGAAGTATGTGTTGTGAAGTTAAACTTTCTTTTTGATACTTGATAAATAAGAAAATAATGTGTAAGTTAACGTACAAGTTAAGGAAAAGTACTTTATTGTGTTTAATTCTGTTTGTACCTGTACACACCTGTGGGCCAGCACACACTGAAAAGTTGCAGAAGACATTAAGTGAGCACCTATTTGTCTTGGTAGCTGTGCCTACATTTGGAGTAATTTCCTCTCTTGTCTGCAGATCTGCTTTTAACATTATGTTAGTGGCTTTCCTAGTGCCTTAACAGTGGAAGTCAAATGTATCTTTTCTCGTGTTCAGGAAGTAAACAGTCTGTCTTTGGTGCTCCCTATGTAACTATTAAATTAGGAATATAAATTAAGTGAAGCCTGTTTGTAACTTAAGCAAGAGGCCTGGATTCTTCCATTCCGTTCCTCATGGAAATACACCTGTCCAGGCATTAAGCTGAGCTGCAGTCATCCTGTGTTGTGTAACTGTCCCTTTTTACTCCAAAGATCTATGACTGTCAGACTAAGTTAAAAGAAATAAATCCATTTTTGCATTTTTAATTAAAAAGGAACTGCTATTCATTTCCTCAACAGCAAAAAACACAGGAAGGGAAGTTTGAAAAACTTATAGTTTATCTTGTTATGGAAAGGAAAGAAAGGTTAAAGGACAAGTTTCTTATTCTCAAATAATCATATTTCTAAGTTGAAGAGGCAAACATTTCTGCTTGCAGTGTTGCCCACTTTGCATTGTCAGCACTCAGGCCATTATTCCACCCTAGGGTATTTTTCCCCCTTTTGGCCATACCTCAGTTTATCTTTTTCTCTTCCCTCCCTTCTTCCTCCAGATTTACTGCCCTGTAGTAATTGTTCCTCTTGGCTGTGGGCAAGACATGCAGATGGTTAGAGGTAGAACTAATGAGTCACCTGAAGAGAGTTGTGATTCTCTGATAGTTCCTAGGAACATGTTAAAATTATGATATTCCCAGAAAAGGAAACACAGTGTTGAAGGACAGGAGCTGTGGATGACAGAGCCATCGTGGTGTGTAGAGATCATTCACAAGTTCGGGTTCGAGTGGAGTCACAGGCGTTCTATTATTGTTTGTATTTGTGTTCCTGGAGGTGTAGGCTTACAGGGACTGATGATTTTAAAATTCTTCCCTCCTCCTGCTTTCTGTTTTGTTTTGTGGAAGGCATGGTGGTGTTGGTTTGTTCCTGTATTTTAAAATGAAAGGGTTGCGTAGACCTTGTGAGTCCTCACAGTGTGCTGATTTATAGGGTGAGTCTTGCTGAAGGCAAGATTTGAACTGCTGAGTTGTGGTTCTGCAGCCTTAAGGGGTGGAGTGAGATGAGAAAGTGTACCTGGAGATCTTGCTTTACCTGGTGTTTTCTTGTGCAAATTCAGAAGGAGCCATTTGTAGTCCTGAACTGTTTACACTTCGACTCAATTGATTAACTATAGCTCTTGTCAGACAGGTTGAAAAAATCTCGAGAAACAGGCTATTATCCCTAATAAAGACTGAAAGGAGAGATAATGGAACTTGCTAGTGGGGAGGGAGACAGATGAAATACATTATAATTTTAGAGTTTTGAAGAGTTTAATCACTTGGTTTTTTCATAACCCTTCTGTAGTTACATTGTTTGATCTAGAAATAATTTGAACTAGCTTTTATTGGAACTAGAAGTATATTACTGATCTGGACTTCTTTGGTTTGTGCTGCCTTTTAAAATATTTTCCCAATGAAGTGGTATTTTGCTGTTGTATTCTTGTATTCTGCTTTTAGTGGTCAGTGAAAGATACTGAAGATTAAACCAAAGCTCTTCACACAGTTTGATTTCATTTGCTTCTTGCAGAATAGCTTGTTGTAGATGTTCTTCAGTAAATAAATTCCTAAGAACTGCATGGAATAGACAGTGCAGGCTTAGGTTGTTAGGAGTACAAGGTTAAATGTATCAGTTGATAAGTTGTGTGCATCTCTGTGGTACACTGAGACCTAGCCTGTCAGTTTTTAATATTAGAGTTGAAAGGTGACCTGTAATACTTAAATACTTAATACCAAAACCACTGATTAGCAGTGCCTGGTTGAGGCTGTTGTTTTTTGTTTAAGAAGTGACAGGAAGTTTATAGCACAGTTCTGTGGGTTTCAGTGTTGGTTACTTCCTACGTGAGCAAAAACTTCCCACTGTGCTACTTCAGTTCACGTGGACTGAAAGAGACATTAAATGCTGTTTGTTTTCCTGTGAAAAAAAAAAAAAGTAACAGCTTTTTCTCCAGTTTTATATTTTCTTCTTTTTTTTTCCCCTTACTTGATTAGAATTCTTCAGACTTTGTGTCGAAAGCTGAAGCTCCCGGAGTCGTTTGAATTCCGTCATTTAGCACGGCTGACCCCGGGCTATGTGGGGGCTGATCTGATGGCCCTGTGCCGGGAGGCAGCCATGGGCACAGTCAACAGGGTCCTGATAACATCTGGGGAGCACGGGAGGAAGCACACACACTCTGGGGGGAGCACAGCTGAAGGAAGCCCAGGGATAGGAACAGACATCCTGGTGGAAGAGGGCACCAACCAACCAGAACTTCCACCTAAGGTATGTGTTCCTTGGAGCGTGTGGTTTTCACATATGAAGAGCTGAGCCATTTTAGAGTTGTGAAAGTCATTACTCATAACTTCTCAAACATCCACAACCAACCTAATATTAAATTTAGGTTTGGAAATGGCAGCTTCTAAAGCAGGAGCATAACTCCTAATGACCCATATAATGGGTCTGGAAAAGTGGATCCCAAACCCCAGTCCTCCTAAAAATTATGTTTACATTTTATACAAGGTGTGTTTTTACCTTGGGATTTTTTGTTTTGTTTGTGCTGTGTTGTTTTGTCTTCTAACAGAGCAGAGTTTGAAAGAGTGGCTGTATCTCTCTTCAAAAGTGTAACAGAATTAATTTTAAAAGTATCACACTTGCACTGAGTACATGCACCAGCTGTTTGCTGTGCCCTCAGTCAGATGTCTGTGATGATGTCTGGGGCTCTTCCCTGATCTGTTAGAGTTACAGTAAGCCAGAGTCTGGAAGTATTTATGCAGCCTTTGTTTGCCTTCCAGCTATCTGACTAGCTGGGGTAAATCACACGTGGTGTCTAGTATCTGTAGCAGGTTTGGGGAAGAGAGGAGCTGTTCAAGTGCAGCACAGCTGGAACTCTGATGCAGAAAATAGTATTTCAAGTGCCAAAATTATTCTCTGGCCTAAGTAACATGAAGGTTAGTGAAGCAGAGCAACTTTATATAGAAATCCTTAGTCCTACTTCTCAAAATTTGGAGTGTGTTTATATGCCTTCATTTTGTGCAGGCCTCCTAAAGATGTCTGGAGATAAGTGGGCTTAAATGCACATTGTGCCCAGGTTCTGTTTTTAGGAGGGCTGTCAAAGAGCAGTGTTGCTGTGATGACAAAAATCAGTGTAGAAAGATGTACTAAGCCTTTGTATTAGTGTAACATAAGCATGGTGCTTATACCTCCCAGTGCTTCCTGGGGCCTGCTGTAGCCAAAAGAAAGTGGGGAGGGGCAGGTAGTTGCAGCTTTTATCAACATCACCATGATCAAAGGGGTCATAGAGAATCAGGAAGTCTAATCCTAACAAAGCCATGTTTTGATAGCTGGCAGGAGGTTGACATGGTCTAATACAGGGTATTGTCATTAAAAGCCTTGTGTTATGTTTATAATGGAAAAATAAACATACAAAACCTTTTAAAATCGTTCACACAATTTGAGTAAACAAATCCAGTGGTCTTAGCTATTTCAGAGTTTCTCTCAATGGCTCTGTTAAGAGGAGGAGGGAGGACTTAAAAGGAATATCGGGCATTCTAAGCACTTTTATTTCTTTCAGTTCAGTTGTACAGCTATCCTGAAATTGATAGGAAGTGATACTTTTTCTTTATACTCCTGTAGATAAAACGTTGAAACTTAACAGAGTTTTTACATTTATTTTTTTCTCCCTCTATCTTAGAATACAGTTTTACTTGTAGTGCAGTACCAGTTTGCTTTGATACTGTCTTTTTGTATTAGAATGAGGATGCATTTATGTTGTGAAGATCTAAAGTTCTTTGACTGAATATTTTCTCAGTTCCCAACATGGAATTGATTGGCGAAATTGGAATGTACCTCCCTTGGTCACTGTGGTCTGCAACATGGGGCAGTACAGAAAAGCATTACCCTGCATCTCTGTCCTGTTTGCCCAAACTTTAGGGCCTGATTGCAGAACCAGGTCTAACCAGGCTGAGGAAATGAGTTGTATTGAAATTAGATGGTGTTAAATCAAAGTGTATGCTCTAGAAGTGTGTTAAGAGTTTTAACAGTTTATACGGAGCTGAATATTCTGCGAATTGTTGGAATTGTGCTGTCCAGCAGTTTTTCACTTTCTCTTGAAAGCAGTTGCTTGTTAAAAGCAGAATTAATACATATAATACATATTTTGGAGATTTCAGCATGGAAATACTTTTCTCCTAGTCAGTGTGGGAGAAGCAGTAGGAAGAGCTGGAAGGCAAAATACATGTGCTAACTCATTTTCTCTAGCATCTAAATCACATTTTAGGCTCAGCTCAGTGCTTTCAAACCTGTTAAATGTACACGGAGCTTCCCTGAGACATTTTTATCATTAATAGTAATTTACATATTTTATGTGTATTGTACATAACAATGTGATTGATAGTTGAAGTATGGCTTTGAAAAAGGCCTTAAAGTTGTTCTGGAAGTCTAACCCAGTTGCATAATCTTTTTCTCTCCCTTTCCATGTACGTTAAGGATGAATTGCAGAGACTTTTGGATTTGCTGAAGGAGCAAGCCCCCTTGCCAGAGGAACAGCTGCAGAAGCTGTGCATTGAGATGAATGATTTTATTGTTGCACTGTCATCAGTGCAGCCCTCTGCCAAGAGAGAAGGCTTTGTCACAATCCCTGATGTGACATGGGCAGACATTGGAGCCCTGGAGGATGTTCGGGAGGAGCTGACTATGGCAATATTGGTATGTCCTGACCTTACTCCCAAAGAGCTTTTGCACTCCCCCCTATGCAGGAAATAAAACTGTTTTCAATATTTATTTAGGTATAGGGATATTTTGCAATATCTTTATTTAAAACAGTCAAGCTTGCATAATTCGCTTCGGCATTTGTTTCAAGTCTGGTGTTTGTATTTAATATTTTGCTTTTTGTATTCATGCTTTCAGTGTGTTTGAATTGCTCAATCTTTAAGTATTTTAGAAGTTGTGTACCAATAACCTTGGTTATGCAACTGCCACACAAAGAATTGGGGACTACTTAGCTGGCAGCTTAGCAATATTGCTGCCAACCAGAGGGAAACTTAACATTAGCACCTTTAGGTAACTTCGGTGAATAAAATCTTTGCCTCTGAATAAGGATATTTCTCCATTTAGGGGTAATTAGCAGTGCAAGATACTAAGGTGCAGATCAAACCTTTATTCTTTTAGTCTATAAAAAATTGGAATGAAGAACTTGCTATGAAGGATTTTTCATCCAGCTGTAACTAAAATGAAAAGTTTCATGTTTTCTTTATGCCAGAGGTAACGATGATAATTTCTTTTTAGGCACCTGTGCGAAACCCAGAGCAGTTTAAAGCTCTGGGCCTGACTACTCCAGCTGGTATTCTGCTTGCAGGGCCTCCAGGCTGTGGCAAAACACTGTTAGCTAAGGTAATGCATGTTCTAAACATCATTAAAAACACTGGAGAACCTTCTTGAAATTGATGTTTCTGTAGGATGAGTCTGGATCATAGTGCAAGAAATTGGCCTTTTGTACCACATTTTATCAGAAAATTAAATTTAGGCCTTTGTGCTGAAGTTATTTGATTTTTCTTGCATAAAGTTACAACTTGGCTTGAATGGAGAGGGAATTCCTGCAAAACTTGAAGGAATGAAGCTGATTAAGGAAAAAGTAGCAAAGATGAGAAGAAACTCTATTGGATAACCACTCTGTGGAATATTTTACTGTAACTAAATTATATGTTTGGGAGTACTCTGGAACTCTTACTGAAAATACTTCTGTTTTGCTTCTTGAGCATTTCAGTTCTCACCACATCACATAAATGCAGATAATCGTGCAAATTTCAGATTGTCTCTCATTTTGTATTCAGGCGCTCTTACGGAGTTGAATATCTCTTTAATTCCCATTATTGGGCATTCTTCAGCTCATGTGGGGGGTGGGGTGTGAATCTGGAACTGCCTCATCAGAAAGAGAGAGAATACATTGCTAAATTCCCCACTCTCCTCCCACTCTTACTTGGATATAATAATACTTTGTACCATTTTCTATATTTTGCGAACAGTTGCTAACTGTATGCTCCTCCCCTTATATTTGTTTATCACTCCAGGGACAGAACCCAAGCAGACAGGATAAACCTGTGTTTTATATATATCTATATCTGTCTGGCTTTACCTTTTTCACAGGCTGTGGCAAACGAGTCTGGACTGAACTTCATATCTGTGAAAGGTCCTGAGCTGCTAAATATGGTATGTGCTAATCATGGGGCTTTTGTTATTTATGGAATTCTTGTCCAAAATGTGGGGCAAGCAAAATTCCTGGTAATTACACAACTGGTACTGGTGCAGCTGAAGTTGCCTTGTTTAACCTCTGCTTAAAGTTTTTAGCAGTGAAGTTGTTCATATGAAAAGAAAAAAGTCACCTGTGTAGCTTAAATATTTATCTTAGTTTAAATTACCTGGCAGGTGGAGCCTTCTTGGCTTGAAGTAGGGTTTCTGAATGACCAGCTACATACATCACTGCTTTTCTGTGGCATGGAGATTTTAAATGTCAACAGATAAAAATGCTGTAGTTCAAATTTTTGAAGCATTGGGCTTAGGAGTGCTGTGATGTAACTTCAGCCTCTTTCAGAGTCAAGAGAATGTGTTGAACTGGGCAAGGTGGCTGCAGCTTCCATCTGGGGAGTCCATTATCAATAATGTGGAAGCTGAAACCCACACACTGGATTTGACTGATCTCTTCCCAAATGTTTTTATATGTCTGCTTCAAGTACTGATACAGGCAAGAAATACAGCACTTAAGTTAATGAGGAGCACAACTTCCTTGTGGAATACAGAGAAGATGGTTGGCTGTGGTTCAGAGACTGTGTTAACATATAAATTGTATCAAAACATGTTTGTTTGGAAAAAATTAAGTGTTTGCATTTACAACTTCACAGCCCCCATTCGTACAATTCAGCATTCAAAGTGAAATTCTGGCTGACTTTTCAGTTCCCTACCATCAAGCCCTGGTCTTCAGGCAACAGCTCTATGAACTTCAGATGTTTATTGTGTTCATATTGCTCACTGGGTTTGTTTATGAACAGCTGAACAGCAGGGTCCTTAATTAAGACTGTATTTATTAATTCTCACCAAAATGATGGCAAGTTAGAGTTACTGCCCAGAAAAAAGGAATTCTGTTAAACTCTGAATGTACTGCAAATTGTCAAAAGTCAGCTAGTGACAGTTCCCATGCAAGTCGTGATCAGTAAGGAGACAGAGATAAGAGACTGTTGTCAGAAAAAAACAGATTACTAGGTTGCATTGCTCCCTTGCAAAGTGCCTTAAATAGTGTTTAAAACTATTGAATATTTTTCCCAAGCAAAATCTTTGTGTCTTGCATTGTTTCAATGTTGTTTCTCTTATTTTTTTAGTATGTGGGTGAAAGTGAACGTGCTGTGCGTCAGGTATTCCAGCGTGCCAGGAACTCGGCCCCCTGTGTTATATTCTTTGATGAAGTTGATGCTTTGTGCCCTCGGAGGTCTGACCGTGAAGTGAGTCTGCCTTGAGATATCTCCACAAATAAATACTCTCAGTTTCAGCTTTTGGGACATTGCAGGCAACAGAAGTACCCAGAAGGGTATCTCCCAAGAAAAGCAATCCACTAGTCTTTTATTTGAGGGAAGTATGTTGGTCAAGTTTTATAAAGCTTAATACGTTTTTTCATATGCATATATGGAAAAAAATATCCAGAGAAATTCAGGTTAAGCTATTGAGTTTGGTTATAGGATGTCACTACTGTGGATTTACTGTTTACCTCTCAGTAGTTCACCTGCTTAAAGTGTTGTTTCAGAGGTTTCAATATTTAAGAACTCTTTTCCCTCAAAAAACTGAATATTGAGAAATTTTGTGTCTTCCTGGTGAGGTGGATATCAGAACGACTAGTATAAATATTTATATGTACTCCTTTGAGTGAGTCCTTTAGTTTTGATGGGAAGGAAAAGGTTTGCCACGTGTTAAAATATTTGGGAAGTGTGTAGATAGCATGAATTTGGGATGGAGGCATACTAAGAATATGAGAGAAGGAATCCACAGTGCAGCTACATTGAAAGCGTGAAAAAGAAATTTTTTCTTTGAGTAATATTTCAGTGCAGGGGGTTAGTAGATCTTCTGTTTCTTTTACCTTGAAATATTCACATTCCCACTGCTTCTTTGATTTTGTTGACAAATTTGTCCTTCCAAAGTCAGGAGCCAGTGTGCGGGTAGTGAACCAGCTCCTCACCGAGATGGATGGGCTGGAGAACCGGCAGCAGGTTTTCATTATGGCTGCCACAAACAGGCCAGGTAAGGACCCAGAAGTCAGAAACAAGAAATCAGACATCCTTGGTTCTCTTTTAACAAAATCACGTGTTCCTAAGTGTTTGAATTCTGTAACTAAGCATGTTCTGTACTTAGAAGTACAGTGTCTGCTCAAATCCAGAGCTTTTCTGATCAATCTGTTCCATGTTCATGTGGTATTGTGAGATAAACCAATCTCTTTAAAATGTGTCTCACTTAGCACCTGGTGACATTGCTGTTAAAATGCTTTGAAAGACCTTTGACTGCTGTGGATTATCTCCTTGCAATGTAGAAGCAGAAAAGAGACCTAAAACTTTTTTTTTCTTTTTTACTGCTTAAATTGATTTTCTATCCAAAGGAGCCTTACAGTTTTCTGCTATCTTTTTTTTTTGCCTTAAGACACCTGTGTCATGTTAAGTCATTTTTCCATTTGCTTATCTTTTGCTTCCTGGGTTGTTGTGTTCCACACTAGACTCTGTCTGGAGCAGTTTTTCTTCATGTTCTGTCCAGCTTGGGTATTAACAGCTGTCTTTGCTCCCTTGCTGGCTCTTCAGTTTTTGGTAACTCTTGCAATTCCAGCAGCATCTTCTCAGTTAATAAGCTGAACACTGATACCTGCTTTACAAAGATCATGTGTTTTACAGGCAGCTTTCTGTCTCTGTTTTTTGGTTTGTTTTGTATTATGGAGAAGTCTTGTGTTTTATACATAGCAAGAAACTTGTCTTTCCTGAATTTAAATTCCATGTAGAAGGTGTGGGTTGTAAATAAAGGAATTTGTTGTCAGTTTAGAAGGAAACAAGCATGAAGGTGTTGCACTTCCTCGATTATGATTATTTTTCTGAATATTGCAACTGAAATGAAATACAGGGTTACAAGTCTGTCTTGGTAAAACCATACTGGTGAGGGTACCAGAATTCTGGAAAGAACCTTTGCACCTAGAACAGGTATTTGGCAAATTCCTCCTTACAGAGAGACACAGTTATTTCTTACCTGTGTGTATTAAGTAAGGATAAGATGTAGAGTTTTGCTGAGAAATGGCTTCATTGCCATTTCTGTTTTGGATATAATTTGAAAGATGGGAAAGTTTAAATACTTGATATTGCTTGTGTTCTATAAATTAGGGAAAATTTGGTCTGAAATCATCTGTAATAGGCAACTATGAGGTGGTGGTTTTTTCCAGTGGTCAAAAGCTTCAAAGATTTGGAGGAAGATCTTCCTGTGTCTTGAATTCTTTGCACCATGACAGACTCTCAAGCCTTCCACGTGGTAAAGTATGAGCAGTAAGGGCTTAAATCTCTACCTGCTTGTACAAATTCTTTGACTTAAAGTGGCAGGTTTTCCTGGCATGAGCTTGCTGGTCCTGAGCTATCTAATGCAATGCAGAATAGAAAATCAGGTTAAGCTATGTATAGATGCAGTTGGATGTACCAAGAGCGTTGGTGGGAGTGTCATCAAGTTGCCTTAGGAAGGAGATCTCTCCCTAAATTAGTTGTGCTGTTGCAAGCATTTGTATCAAGCAGCCCTATTTGGAAGTGTTTCTCAGGAGCTTCATATCTAATTACTGACTTGTCATTATCTCTGACTAGCAGCTTGGGCTGGGAATTCCAGCACTTTTGAAGTGAGGACACATCCAGCTGTACTTCCTGCAGTGCCTCCTCAGCCAGTTGGGCACGGGGCCGATCCTTTTTTGGGCTGCTCTGTGTCACTGTTATCACCTAAGGATTCCTCTCATGGAGGCAGCTGAGTGCAAGCACTCCAGCAGCTTCACCAGGGCCAGTTTAGGGTAAATATTTCTCAGATGTTAATTTCAAAATATAAATGTTTGTGTGTGGCAGGGTTATCTTAATTCCCTGATTTAGGTTTACACTGATGCAGTGCTTGTTTACAGATCTGCTTTTCACACATATGTGCAACTGTTAATCCCTCTCTGTATAAGCCTTATATTGGATGCATTTTTACCATTATGTGGTTGGAAACTTACTTCTGGAATTGAGGGCAGCTGGGAAGTGTGTAAGGCATGAAATCAGCAGTGTATTATTAGTGACATCGGTGAAAAAAGGGGATTTGAGGTAAAAATGCCAAGTGTAAAGAAAATGCAAAGGCAGGGATATCAAATACAATTAATTTCTATTTATTGAATTTGTAGATTAATTTATATCCTTCAATTTGGTGATTTTATCTTGAGAAAGATATAAGGAGTTGTTTTGACAACGTTAATAAAATTATTTTTTTTCAGCTGGAAGATGCAGTTTAAATAGGATGGATGTCTTGCTTCAGAAGGACTGTGTGTATGAATGACATTTTGGAAAGGTTTAGACCATAAATTTTCCCTGTGATATTTGCATTTGTCAGTATGAGGAAATAGAATTTCATCAGAACAATTTCTGCTGAAGTTGTGATTAAGTTGGGGAAACTGATTTTTCTCTCCTGTAGTTTATTCACTGTTCATGGGCCTAGGAGGAGGCAGTGTTCACCAAATGAAGTTTTGCTGGTGCAGTCTGGGTAGTTGAAAGGAGCACACTGCAGGTAGAGAGCAGTGAAGTCTGTGCTAGTGAAGCACTCTTAACCACCTTAAGAATGCAAAGCCCAAGCCCAAGAAACCTGTAGGACAGGCATAGCTTAGACTGGCTACTATACTGAAGTAGTTCCTCCAAACAATTAAAGTTGTGGTGCCTGAAAAGGTTTTTAGATCTTTGTAGGAAAGATTTTTCTGTCATAGTTGTGAGTAGAGGTGCTGCTGGGGAGGGGAGTTGTGTAATGTAAATAATATATGTGTCCCAGCAGAAGTTCTGCAGTCTTCCCCTGAGCCAGTGCTGTGAAGTGTGAGATCTCATGGTTTTTAATCCATGTGTAGTATAATTTATTGGGAGAGAAAATGGCTTTTGAAGGTGTTTCCTTTTTCAGAGTGATTGCATGCATAGTACCTTTGATAGTTGGTTGCTGGTACTGTTCATGACTGTTGTGTTTGTTGTCAGCATTGTAGCCTGAAACCATTATGCAATAGGAAGGGTCTTCTCTCATAAGTTATTATTACTGTTGTTGTTATTACTATTGTTATTGCTGTTATTATTGTTGTTGTTGTTGTTGTTATTATTTAGGAATAGTTGCAGTTAGGGTAGCAGTGGCTCAACCACTTTTGGCATCAAGGTATGTTCCTGGCACAGTTGTTCCAGTGAGGTGTTGGCACCTGGGACAAGGTATTACTGTGAAATGGTGATGGCTTATACCCCATGGCTGAAAACTGCCAAATACTCTTTTATATAGCCTTTAAACATTTGGAAGGCTTTAATTCCCATTTTGGCAAAAGGGTAGGCACAATAGATTGGTTCCTTTGTTTATCATCTACAATCTGGAAGTGGTAATTCTTATTCTGGCAGTGCTGAAAAAAGCCTTTGATGTGCCCTAAAAAGGAGGATATTTGAATGTTTTTTGCACTTACTCAATGACTTTGAATGTCCTTTGAAGATACTTCTTGACTCCTTCTAAATTAGCAGGGATGCAGTATTCCCAACTCAATCTCTTTCCACTTAAATGCAGAATCAATGTCAGACTTTGTCTGAAGAGGATTAAACTTTTAAAGCACTCAGTATCATTAGGGAGAGAGAGCGAAGAAAGCAGAGGCAGAAATGTCTTGTCTTGTTAGCACCTTTATGGGTCAGAATAATTATATTCTTTTCCAGCCTACTTCCTTCCTCAAATTCAAGACTAAATACTACACAACTGCCAAACACTACTGTTGAATTAAATCTATAATTCCATACAACTTTCTAGCTACCAGTTTGAATTTCAGGATGGGATAGTGCTGCTTTCTGCTCTTCCCTTACTTCCCCAGGCTTTGAATATTTATAAACTCCTTAGAGAAATGATGACCAAGGCATCAACACCATTTTCCCTGGGATCTAGGGAACTGTGTGTAATGTAAGAAAACAGGCAAGACAGTGATTTTAAACTGGACATAAATTGTGATGATGTCTTGCTTTTATTCATGGCCTCTTTCTCTAGCTTTCTTAAATTAATTCTTGCAAAATTCCTCTTCTGCTCTTACCTTTGAGCACAATCCTAGTTTCAGTGAGTTCTGTTTTTGTTAGCAAGTTTATTTTCATTTTTTTAGCGCTATTCACCTGAACCACATGTTTTGAAACACAATAAAAAAAAAATCACCAGTATTTAACAATAGTTACAGTTTGGGTTTGGGCATTGTTTATGTTTTTACCTGTTTATACATGTTACTGAATTAAAGGCAAGATAAGATCTAAGAAAAACACTTAATACGTGAGGCATGGAACAATTTCTTTTGTAATAGTTCTAATTCACACAAATTATATTTCTGCATTTCAGCAGCCCTTGAGTGTTGTGTATCTTTCACAGTAACTGCAGTTGTTAAGTGCAGCGTTCACCTGGAGTCTCAGAAAACCTTTCAGGGCTTCTGAGCCTGCCTTTCAGGACACCACAGATGGGAGGGCCTAGATCCTGTGTACTTCAAATATATTTTTAAAAGCTGGAGTGAGAGCGTGGGAGAAGTTTGATGGACTCACACAACAGCTGTCATTGCTGGTATGCACTGACCTTCTGTAAATGTGCTTGGATCCTGTACAGTTGAGATAAGACATGAATAATCAACTAGAAATGAACGTGGGACTAAGAGATTCTATTATAGAACAATAGAGTGTCACTGTATAGGAATTTGTGCACAGATACTTTCAATGGAACATAATGATTCTGTAAAAATTTGCAGTAGTTTTAAGAGCAGTGTAGCGAACTGAAATGTGACTTAATTCTCTAGAGGTTAGTGCCTGTTTGAACCCTCAAAAACAAAGCAAGGAATGGATGTACTGTAAATATCTCCTCATATAATTTTGTCAGGTTGTTTGGAAAATTATACTACTGTCTTCTAGTAACAGTCAACACCACTGACCGCCTCAGAAAGGCAGGAAATTATTAACTGGACATATCTCCCAATAGAAGTATATTCTGTCTGTGAGACAAGTGCTTGGAAAATGAGTGCTGTGTTTTATCACATTTCCATGCTTCACTTTTCTTCCAGCTTGAGGGATGCTAATAGGCTTTGACTAGGTATCTACATTTCATTAAAATGGTAAATGTATTTAAAATTAGTTGACTCTCTTCTGTTTAGATAAGTTTTAAAATCAGAGATATGGAGAGGGTGTTATGATTTACCAGGGTGGAATGCTTTGAAATTCCTTAAAAGAGTACCTTATTCAGTGCTTTTAAATGGATATGAAGTGCATCTAATGAGAGAGTTTGTCCAACGAGTAAATACTAATCTTCTGGGTTATGTGACTTGAGTTTTCAAGAACTTCAGGCCCAGGTCTGAAGCAGAAGAATGAAATGAGTTGATTAATAAGGAGATGGGGAGTGTAGATCTGTGTTTCAGACTTTGGTGTGGTCTTGTTGCTGTAAACCACCATTACTGCAGCTTATCTAGTTCTGTCAGTTGTGGTAACTTTTTGAATGCAGGCAGTGTGATCATTTCCATACAAAAAGGTGAATGCAACTTCATTGCTGTCTTCATGTTGTTGGACAAATAGCAAGAACCATGTTGTCAGCGTGCAAAATGGAAACACTATTTTCCATAGCAAGCTTAATATTTTAAAATATTATTTAATACTTCAGTTTTGGAACATCAGAATGGGGAAATCAGCAAGTGGCTGGTGTTGTAATGCAGGCCCTATTGAGAGCGTTTGTTTTGGTGTTTGTAACAGATCCTTTGAGTGAACTTTGTCATCTCCTATTAATAATGTGACAAGAAACACAGAAACAGGAAAGTGCACGTGTGTCAAAAGCAAGGCAAAGTGTCATCTGGAACAATGCACAGATGTATAAGTAGCATGTTTTTGTCTGTGCCTGCCATGGCAGGGATTCTGTTTAACCCTTGTTTCATCTGGTCTGGATTAAATTAATACAAATAATTCCTTTTTTTTTTCCCCCTCACCATTCTCATCACATTTGCAGTAGCTGATTTTTCCTCCATAGATGCTTCTGCCCATGACTGTTGTATTCTAGGGGGAAAAAATGCTTTTGTCCAAGAAAAAAGATAATGGAGTTATCCTTTAAGCATAACTGAGAGAGCAGCTTGAACAAAACCATGAATGTCTCTAAAAAGTGGATCAAGACCATACTGTGGTAGGATCAGGTAGTTCAAGTGTTAACAGAGTTAAGCAGACTTCTTTCGTTTGCCAAAAAGCAATAGTTTTACTTCCCTGCTGCTGTTTCAGGCCTTGGGTGGTGTCTGTTTTCTTTAAAACATCTGTACAGTGAAGATTAGCAGCTTCACTTTTTCCAGTCCTTCACCTTTGATGTAGAGGAATGCAGTAGTTTTGTCTGTTAGCTTCGTTTTGTCAGGAGGGCAGAGCCAGTGCAGGGTGTTGGCAGCTTCATTGGGGGGCCTTGATAATTTCCAGCTTTAGACTTAGATGGAGCTATCAACTGACACTTTTGGGAGAGGTTCTTGCAGTAGCTACCTCACACATTCTATAATTTATATACTTTAAAATAGTCTGTTATAGTGAAAGTATAGATTTCTTTATATCTTCTGTAAGTGCTCCTGTGACTTTGCTGCTCACATTACTGTGGCATGTAGGATATCAGAAAGTCATGGAATCATTTAGGTTGGAAAAGACCTCAAAGATCATGGAGTTCACCCGTTAACCCAGCACTGCCAAGTCCACCACTAAACCGTGTCCCCAAGTGCCACATCTGCAGGTCTTTTTAGTACCTCCAGGGATGGTGACGCCATAGAATTCCTTAGTGAAACAGAGCAATTATTGGGTTTTGGTAGATGGGGAAATAGAGCATCAGGAAGCATTGAGAAACATCATGCAAGCAGTTTGTGCTGAAATACAGACAGGAATTGAGGCCTTCTCCAGGTTATATGCCCTGTCTGTATCTCTTGTTATACCCACAGTCAGTATTTATATCCTGACTTACTTTGTGTACATTCAGTGTCAAAGCATATGGTGCTAAAAGGTTGCTACACATTTCTGTTACACTTAAGTTTGAAATGGTTTTCTAGAAGCATTTATGATAATTTTTGTTTTCTTACTTCTCCACACATAATAAATTCAGAGTCTGTAGTTCTCCCTGGGAAACAAATTCTGCACTTTGCAACTATCTCTGGTATTTTCCTGGGTTTCCTGTTTTCCCATTCAGATAACCATTATGTAGTAGAAATGCAAATGACCAATAAAATTAAGTTTGCATATGGATGGTTGTGATTGGCCCTGTGTGCTTGTTATGCTTGACTTATCATTGTCCCTTTGGGTAGAGTTCCTTCCAGTAGAACAAACTGCAAATAATGAATGTGGAATTCCTCAGCAAAAATGTTCTAATTCTGTATTGCCAAATACAGAGTTGTCTTCTTATCAGAAGAGATCAAACTGGTATTTATGAGCTATCATTGATCAGATGTGGCTTAATTGTACTGGGTGTTAGAGACTTGTTGACAAAAATGAAACTTTTTCAATCAACTCTAATGCTCAGAGCTTCAGTCATGGCACAAATGCTTCTTTGACTCTTGGTACAAATATGCCTGTATTCCTTCTCATGTGCAGATGTTCCTAAGGCTGCATCTCATTTCTGGATTAATTCTTTTCTGTTTTTCCCCTCCCTAAGATATAATTGACCCAGCTATCCTGCGTCCTGGTAGGCTGGATAAAACACTGTATGTGGGTTTGCCACCACCTGGAGATCGACTTGCTATTTTAAAGACCATCACCAAAGTGAGTATTTGGAAATATATCCTTAATCTTGAAGCTTGGTGGAAGGATGTAAAACAAATTAAATGTTACAAAGAATTGCAGGATCCTGTCTCAGGAAACACTTTCAACTATTCCATGAGGTCATAAAAATAATCCTTTAGCCCAACTGCTGTTAAATTTGCTCTGGGACTGCAAGGTTCTGATGAATGTTGACTAAAGCAAACCTGTTAAACGTAGAAGTTGCTGCCTTTATAGTCACAGTTTGAACAGATTTAATTAGAAGATTCCTATCTGAGTGAGTAATGGACCTAGAAGTGTTTTGTAAGCTTTTTTTGGGGGGTTCCAGACATTCAGCAGAATGATTCACAAGTTCCATCTGTATTTGTTCAACAGTAGTTGTGACACCTAACTGGCTTTAGGATTAAAAGAAGCTTGTGATGATCGTGGTTGTATGTTAAAGTCAATGTGAAAATGTACAATCTGTGCTTTCATGGGTTCTCCGTGTGGTGGACACATAATCTGTCACTTCAGAGACTTGGATTATAGAATTCTGTGAGTATTTCCCCAAGTATGGCACAGCAGGAATCAAGGCCTTAAAAAAGAACATAAAAAGCATTATGAATTACTTGGGTATTTCCTACTTTTTTCTAGTAGATCCACATTGATTGTTAAGACCAGGTGTTCTATCAGATCTTTTTTTGAGCTGCAAAGGAGTTTACTATAGAGGAAAGATAGCATTATGAGAACTCTGGCAAAAATTGTTTAGTGTGTTTGTAATAAAAGATAGTCCAGACTTGTGTAACCTTAAAGTTGTGGTGTACAGGCAATAGTTGATTCAGAATTCAGAAAGTGAGGACTTGTTCCAGCCTGTTCTTTCATGCCAGAATGGATGCTCACAGGGTGACCTCTCATCACAAATTCAGGACGTTAGACTTTCCTTCATTAGTTCTGTGCATTGCTTCATGGATGAAAATAGATTAAGTATTCCCCCATTTGCTATTTGCAGTAGACCAGTTTGTTGTTTCTAAGTTTTACCTATACTTCAGTTAATACTTTTTACAACCCTGTTCTTAATGTTCTTCATGAGATGTTGAGAGGGATTGAGTGTAACATCTGTGAATACTGTAAGGAATCATGATTTTTATTTTACCAAATTTATTTTTAAAGGTAATTAGGGGTGTAGGAGAATAGTGTAGCAGAGCTTGGTGCTTTGCCCCCTTCACTGGAGCAAAGGTGGCTTCAAGCAGAGCTGATTTCTCTCTCTCTCACTGGTTTCCCTTGCTCCCACTCTCACAGCCACACGTAGCCACCAAGATACACGAACCCACTTGGCAAGGGCAGGATCACTCATGGGCAACACTGAGGACAAGGAACTTTCTGGAGTCCTCACTTCATCTTTTGGCTTCCTCTTGTCTGTCAATGACCAGCTGGTTGTTAGGGAGAACTGTTTGCAGTTTCCTGGCAGGAATCAAATTCAGAATTGTGTTTACTGCCATAAATCCTGGGTGAGGTCACTGAAAAGTGTCTTTGCTCCCTTCTTCTGGGAATCTTGGTGCCTACAGTCCTATCTTCCTGTTGGGATAACACCAAGAGGAGTGGCAGTGGGATGTGGTAACCCTGTTATTATCCCTCTGCCAGAATATTTTTGTCTTCTGCTGACACCGGCTTTGATGTGACTTTATCTGATTTATGGGCCTTCTTGACAGCAGGAATACATTGCACAGTGTTTATCAGCTTGGTTTCTGTGGATCCTCTCACTGGTTGTCATGTTGCTTACCATGCTTTTTGGAATGCAAGACGCTTTCATGCATGCTTAATTCACACTAGGCTGACTATTTTGATTACAAATCCTTGTGGTGAATGAGGAGTTAAATCTTCAAAGATGTGTAGGAGTAATCTGGAAGAAGAACATGGAGTAGGAAGAGGGGCAAATGTGTTAAATTAATTGAAATACTTCCTTTTTTGTCAGATTTCATCCATGCATTCTAGGTGAGGAAGTGTGAAAAATTTGAGAACACCTTTGCTCAAGGCCAGAGAAAACAAAATGTTTGGTACAGATGTGAGTGGCTTCTGAATGATGGCATGCATTCCCAGAAATCTCCAAGGAATACATGCACAGCATGTGGAAGCAGAATCCTGGCTGAATGAAAACATGGATGCTTAGAAAGGCAGCATGAGGGCTAGAAAAGGGACTTGAGGTAGGAACGGGTTGTCAGGAAAACAGACAGCCTAAGTATGGGTTGAAACTTTGTTGTGAAAGACTTTTATTTCAGTTAACTTGTACAAATCAGTCATTCCCAATTATGTGTATTATGCAAGAAAAGCCTGTCTTCACATGTTTCAGTTACTCTTGTACTTAAACATTCCTGCAAGCTGCATGAAGCTCCTCTGCTGCACACAGCTTGGCATCAGAGCAGGGAAAGCAAAAGATGCCCAATATGTTTGCTCCACAAAGCAATAGGTAAAACATTTCTTTTTAGCAGAGGAGGTGTCTCTCTGGCTTGCAATTTCCTATAAGAATTACTAAAGTATCCCATATGAAATTGTATAAAGCTTCCTTGTTTCCAGGTTAAAGTCTGTCCTTTCAGGATGTTTTCAAATCAGGCTGCTCCTTTATCTTTTTGTTGTGGTGTTATTCTGGATTTTTTTTCCCTTTCTAACTGTTAAAGATTCATTCAAGATTTCAAGTTTCCTTACTCTGCCTAGTCCTTCACTGTTCAACTGTCTGTTAAGTGTTCTAGTATTTTAACTTGCCAGGTACTAAACATTTTATTTTTTTCTCTTGAAGGTATTGTAGGTATGCAGTATATTAGTTCCTCGGAAGGAGTCAGAAAATAATTATGTGAATATGTGCATTTCTGTCAAATGAGTATCTGACAGAAATTTATCACTATATCATAAAAGTGTTCTTTCCTGTCAAAACTCAGATATTGTTTGATCAAAGAGACATCTTCAATCTCTGTACTATCATGATAATACTGTTACTCTTGTCTAAGGATAACAGGAGGATCTCCAAGCTTACAGTGTTTGGAAATTTTACTGACTAGTTTCAATACCATTTATGCAATTTAAGACTTTTGCTGTTGGAGATGCAAAAATAATAATGAAGGAAACCATGTCTGGAATCTTTCTGGAGGAAGCAGGAATAATATGGAAAAGTAGTGTCCAAAAATCTACAGTATATCTAAAATCCTATGAAATCTGAATGGAAAACTTGTAAGTTTGAAAATCCATCTCCAGAATATAAAAGATATACAATTAATTCAGTCTTAAAGGGGTAAGACTAAACTGACATGCCTATTGCTTAGCTGTTTGATTTCAACACACAGTAAAACCAGAGGAAGTTCAGCTAAACAAGCTGCTGAAGCAACCAACTTATTAAAAATAAGCCCACATATGGAATAGTGTTGATTTTAGAGTGCCCTGGGGCAGGCTGGCCATTATTTCCTTAGAGAAAGTCTAATCTGTGAGTGGCAAGTTAAAATTTACCATTGCTTAACATTTTCTAATTCAGTGGTTTTAAGGCTGATTATCCTTCTTGCCAGTTTGAATTAAAAATCCTTACCTTTGTGGATATTGCAGGAAACCTGTCAGACCTCTATATGATTCCTGATTAAAGAAACTTAATCACTTCAGGGATGGCAGGTGTAAAATAAAAAAAAAATGTTTTCTTACCTTCTCTTTTTCCTTACCTCAACTCCTTTAGGATGGCACGCGGCCTCCCCTAGGTAGTGATGTGAGCCTGGAGGAAATTGCTTACAGTCAGCACTGTGATTGTTACACGTGAGTATCTTCTAGTTTTGACTTTCATGTTTAATGTGCAGTGCCAGCAGTCTTTGATGCATGATCAGCTGTGTTTTGCTGGTATTATTTAAGAGAGTTTTTTAACTTTATAAACCTTTTCCCTTAGGATACTTGTCTTGCTTTCCCTCGTGCTTTTTTCCAAGAAGTTGGTAGGAATATATGGATGCTAAAGTCTTCCTCATCTGGAATAGTGTTCACGTTGCAAATAAGAGAACAGTGGAGGCCTTTTGGTTTTCTTTGGTTTTATTTTACAATTCTTGCATCATCTGAGGAACAAAGAGCCCTCTTTAAGTTGTGGGCCCATACACAATGGTGATGAAAGCAAATTGGTTAAACAGCCATGACCAACTTGTTCTGTCACAGAGATGAGAGCAATGATGTGACAAAGTAATGAGGGCCCATTTCAGCTTGTGCTTTGGGAATAGCAAGGTGTGGCTTTAGGGAAAGCTTGATGGCCATACCTGTCAGAATAATTTGCAGTTATGGTCCATAAAACTTAAAAAGCTTTAAGCTATTCAGTAATTTAGTAATACTCAATGTTTTTATGGCATTCACAAAAGATAAATTTTATGACAGGCTGCTTGCCGCAGTATTACTTGGGAAAGATGATTAGTTTTTCATTCTATACCTGTCATTCACTGGTTTATAGTCCAGTGGTTTTTTTTTGTTCATTGTGTGGGAGTTTTGGTTTGTTTTTTGTTGTGGGGTTTTGGTTTGTTTTTTGTTGTGGGATTTTTGTGGGTTTTTTGTTTTGAGATTTTGTTGTTGTGTTGTGGGTTTTTTGATGCTTGGGTTTAACTGTATTTTGAATTTGGGGGTTTTGTGTATGTGTGCATGTGTTTGGGTTTTTGTTGTGGGTTTTGGTGTCTTTGGTTTTGGTTTATTTGGGGTTTTTGTTTTATTTGATTTGGTTTAATTTTTGATTTTTAAATACTTTATGCCTAGTACCCCCAAATGAAGCATGGGGAGTTAATTTTGAAATTTTTTTTTGGTCTGATGACTTTCACCAGCTGAAAGACATGGGAAAAGTTCCAGCTGTTCCAGTTCCAGGAAACTGGAAAGGAATACTTAAACTGATCTGACCATGTTTTGTGGATACTATTATTTTAAGAGCATGTTAACTTTACTATTGATGCAGCTTTGAGCAACTCCTCTTTGTAATGGGGAGAAATTCATTTGAATGTTCCATAAGATGTATAAAAAAAAGAAGTTATGTTCCCAAGAAGTGGCACAGTATTAATCAACCCTTTGGCATTTTCAAAAATGCTGAATGGGGGTTTTGCCTATTCCCTTGTTTCTCATTAATTTGATCTTAATTTGTAGCTAAAATCTGAAAGGCATCACTCTGTAATGAAGGTTACAGACTGTGTAATCATCAAGCCTCTTTCCAGTGTTCTTCAGATTAAACTTTGTGACAGCATAACCAAATTTTAATGTAATTTTTAGTGTCTTGTCTTTCTATATGCCACCAGCAAAACAGAAATTTATCCCCAAATAACCTGTTGTTTGTATCCCTAGAGGGGCAGACCTTTCAGCTCTCGTGCGTGAGGCTTCCATTTGTGCCTTGAGACAGGAAATGGCCCTGCAGAATACTCAAAGCAAGAAGGGTAAGAAAGCTTTAAAAAGAAAATCTTAACAGTGACAAGATAAATGGAATATAAAGTATTTAAAGTAGTTAGAGACAAGCATAAGGCTGTGAAAGCTGTACATCATTGATTGATTGACTTCTGAGCCAAACAAAAATTAAGTCACATAAGGGGAGGTAGGGGAGGGTACAGGAAAAATGGTTATGCTAGAAGTCAGCATAATTCTTATTTTTAAAGAATTGAAGGTTGCAACCTTAAAGAAAAGTTTCTGTTAAATGGTTATATAAACTGATTATTTGCTAGACTAAATACCCCTTTGCTAATTTTCCCTGTCACTACCAAAGACTAATTAGGCTGACATATTTGGAGGAGGGTTGTAAACTGCACATTCCCTGATCTCCTACCTTTGGCACCCAGCTGTGTTGTGTAACTGAACACGTACATCCAGCACTGATGGAGTTGGGAAAATCTGTGCCACTTTTGATCTTTGATGCTTAGCTCATCAGTGCCTCTTGCCAGAACTTTAACAGGCAGTTATAAATTGATTCAAGTACAATCTCTGCCCTTTCACTAGCTGTCTGAACTGCTGGTTTAAGTTATATTTTTGTGGGATTTTTAAATTATGGATTGAAACTTTTATATAAAATGCCTGTCTGTTTAGATTTTTCCCAGTAATTTTGTTTGTTATTTTACCCTTATATAAAAATGCAAAGCAAAGGTGGAATTGTGACTTTTCAGTTATGTCCTTGGAAAATATCGTAGGCTTTCATTATGCCCCTGATTTCTAAGAGCAACACTGGTACTTTATTGGCTTTGAATGATTTTTTTGATCTAGTACCTATCCAATCTTGTCTGGTTTTTAGCTACAGTAAGTTACCAGAGCACAGTGTTTGTGTTCCCTGTTCTGAGGCAACAAGGATGTTCAACTAGAGGAGAGAAAGACCGCTAGGAGCTATAAAAACCTTCCCTGTTGTATGACTTGGTTACCCATTTTGCTTGCTATAGCTGGATAAAACTCCTGATTTGAGGTAGAAATACCTGAGTTTATCCTGATCATTTTTATAATTGTTCAGCATACAGGAGACTTTATTCAAAGCTCTTCCTCCCTTGAATTCAGCCTTCACAGTTAGGATTGCAGCCTAAGCACTGACACAGTGAATGTGTAGGCAGCCAGCAAGTCCATAATATATGTACAGCTTGATTTGCATGTTTGTAGCAGCTGCTTGCTTGGAATGTCCTTGGGTTTCCAAGACGTCAGCCCTGATTGGTATGAAAACATGTGAGGTGGTTTCTGATTTGAGACCCTGGTCATTTTTATCTTCAAGATAAGACTGGGGATTTTCTTCCTTCATTGTTCAGCAAGACACGCTCAGCTGCCTCCCCTCCCACGCTCAGCTTGGCTGTGGATGGGTGCTGAGTGTCCTCCTCAGGCAGTCCTTTGGAGTCAGGGCTGCTCCTTTCTATTCTGGAGAAACTGTTGCAACTTCTTGTTATACCTGATATTTTCCCTGTGGAATAAAATCAGGGGTGTGGTTTTTTTAACGCTCAGCAGTGGTTTGCTTGAAGGTACTTGTAGAAAGTGAAATGGAAAGATATCCTTTTTCTGGTATTTCTTAGGAGAATTCAGAAATTCTGCTGCCAACCTGAACAGGCCTAGGCAAGCTGATCATGTTAGTCACTGTGGTCTGAGAATTGCCAGATACAGAAGTTTGTAGGGGAAATTCCTAACAGTTGGGCAGATTTCCACTTTCATGAAGTACCCCTGGATTTCCTCACCACTGGCCCAGCACTGACTGCCCAGAAAAGTTCACTGTCATTTGCAAACCTGGAGCTTCACTTCTGCCTCCCTTTTCCAAACCACTGAAGATGGTGCATAAAAGTGGTTTCAGCACCACTGCCAGAGTGGGACCCACCCTACTGCAGCAGTTCTGCAGTTTCTTAGACAAGTTCCTCAGAAACTTTGGAACACCATGTGCTCCTGGTGATTTCTTCCCATTGACATCTTAACTCACCTGTTTAGCTTAATCTTGTGTATTTATTTCAAACAGATCTAGTTACACAGAATGTACAGGGTATGAGAAATAACAGGAGAGATTCTTACTCCTATTTCAGCTGCAGTGAGTACAGACCTTCTAAACTATGACCCTTTTTGTACATTTTTATAAAAGATAGCCAGTGGTCCCACATCACCTGCAGTCTGTAAGGCTGATCCTAAGCAGAGAATCTATGAGACTTTTTGTTAGAGCAGTTAAGAGCAAGTGTGGTTTAACAAGTGAGAAAAATTTGCTTCTTTGCAATTGAATTTGAAAAGCAAGACCTGGTCCTTGTTTGATAGGAACCACCTATCCCTCCCTCATCTATGTAAATAGGAGAACACCAATTTCATATTTAAATTACATGGTCTTATTTTTAAAAGATTGTACCGGTTTATATACTTCATTGTTTTAATTTAACAATATAAATGGTTTTAAACAATAAAATATTTGTACCTACTTATTCAGACTAAATGGTTTTGTCACCAGAAATCAAGGCAAAGTGTGTTAAAGCAAGTAGCCAAGGTGTAGATTACTCACAGCTACATTTTCTACATGATCAGGCTTTGGACAAGCTTTTATCACATAATAAGCATGAAGTAGTCTAACTTACTTGCAGTGAGAGGTCAACTACCTAGCAGGAGATTTTCTCTCTCCCTATAGCATTGTCACAGTTTGATTAAAAATTACATGCTTAAAAACAAAAGTGAAAGCTAAATTAAATTATTGTAGCTTTATTTTACTGTTTTATGGAGTTTTAATGATTCAGTCTAAAAGTAATCTGTCTTCTGGGAAAGTCCCAAGTTGAACTTTTTTCTTACTGTAAATAGCATTTCCTTGGGGAAACAGGTTAAATTCCTAGTATTTTAAACTTGCATCTTCAAATTTTCCAGGTACAACTTTATCTGGTAATAGAAATGTTGAACATGAGCTCCAGAGAAGTGAGATGAGAGAGCAGTGATGTATGTTTAGTTCAGTGAAATTTAACTTTCATCTTTACCTTTAACACAGGCAATAATAACTGTAGGCCATTTGCTCTTCTGCTTAATATTTTAGATTAAGTATATTTAATTTTTAATTTAGTATCTTCCGTTTGCTATTTAGTCTTTTACTATTATCAGCAGAAGATTTTTGTTCAACTCAGACTCAAAATATATTAATGTTAAGAGCTTTTTCATGTTGGCACATCCCATTTCATGTGGCAGAGGTGGAAATAAAAGCAATAATCATCCTAATGAAAGAGATTCAAAGAATGCACCAAACAAGACTACAATTTGTATTTCTGTCATATCTGATACCTGTGCATAGTGTTAATTAATCTTTATGTAGTGGCATCTTAGGATTCTTAAATCCAGATTAAACAAGGTACTTCCTTGTGAGAGCACAGGAATCCATTACTTATTTGAGGTATGCTTATGTTTTAACATACTAAGAAAACCTGTTCAAAAGGTTATTATTAGGAATAATTACTGTGGATAGCTGCATTAAGGTCAAAAAGGCAATTTGCATAAAGTTAAACACAGAGAGTTGTAGCAGTGAAAGACTTTCATCACTTCTGTGTAATGCCAGAGAAAGCAATATGAAGCCAATTACTTAGAAATTGAGTAGAATTGGAATGATAGCAAAATTTTTTCTAGGTACTTCTTAAATAACAGGGAAGTTTGATATTGAATTTATGTTAAAAAAAAAAGCCCAGAACTGGAAGCAGCAGAATTTGAGGGATTCACTTCCAGAAAGGTTAAGGGAATTCGGTTAGTTAGGTTTCATGAATGCTGCCTTGAAATACATGCAACAGTCACTTGGTTGTCACTTGTCTGCAATTTCAGTAATTTATTATGCTTTTTTCTTTAAGGAGAAATCAAGATTTCTCGTAAACATTTTGAAGAAGCTTTCAGGAAAGTGAAGTCTTCAGTGTCCAAACAGGTAAGGTAATATTCCAGTATGTAAAGCTCATTACTCCCTTGGGAAGGACACTTTTCTGATGCTGGACACTGGTGGGAATGGTTAAGGTTGCAGCATACTTAGATGGATTTCAAACTGACACTACCTGTTTCTGCATGAAACAAACTTGATGTTGTGTTAAGGTCAGAAATTAAAGCCTCCCTTTTCAGCTGCAGATGATGCACTGCATGTAGATGGCTTGCCAATGTATCAAGGTTATTTTTTAGTGTGGTGCCTTGGACTTCCTTGACATTCCCAGACTGATTATTAACCTGGCCCTAAGCTCTTATGTCAGCTGAGTTTTCAGTTAGAAGTCAAGGCCTTTAGAGTGCACCACATCCTGCAAAAACCTTTCCTCCCGTGATGATGACACACAGAGGTGCTCAACCTTTTCCACTGATGTGCAAGAGATGTAAATTTGAGATGGGACATAGAACACACTTTATGATCTTAGTTATTTCTTATTACTCTTTTCATTATTTGGATTTGTCAAGGAAGTTTGTTGTAAACAATTCCTTATGCCCTTTTCCTTTTAATGACTGAAAATAAAAGTTGTTCAGTCATCTTAATTACTATAATTTTGAAGTTAATATATAGAAATTGCAATTATTGCAGAGCTTGCGTCTAGGTCCCCGTGTGTTGCCAAGAGTGTGCTGCAGCCAGAATACATTAATGTATTCACATGTAACCCTAGCCAGAGAGTAGTTAGTAACCTATTTCCTTTCGTTATTATTGTATTTTGGTGGTCAGTGACCTTTCATAAAATTTAAAAGTGATCTCCGGCTCCAAGAACCTTTAAAGATTATGTTGGTGATTGTTTTCCCTTTGCTAATCACTAAGCAAACAGCCACAAAAATTTAAAACATCTCCTCTAACACAGCAATCACTGTTAAGGATTAGAATATATTCCTTCTGTTAAACCGAAAATGTTCTGCATCTCAAAGGCAGATTAAATATCATGTGTCTGAGAGTCCTATATTTCAATTTTATTCATCTGAAGACTTGTCAGGTATTTTGAAATATCTTTTGCAGTACAAGACACTTATCTCCTGTTTCCAGCTGCTACTTCCTATGTGCTAGACAAATTCAGTCTGACAAAAACTCTCCAGACCGTGCTATGACACTGAAAAACTAAAGACTAAAAAAAAAAACAAACCAAAAAACAACCCCCTAAAAAAAAAGCTAAAAAAGCTGCATCTTACTGATCTAGTGCATCTACCTCTTCTATCCCATACAAATCTCTGTGTTTGGTTTAATTGATTGACTCGAGATAAAAAAAAACAAAGCTGTGGATAGACAGACAGACAGCACCTTCTGAAGCCAGATACTTCAGTGGAAGTATTCTGTTCCTCGAAACTCTCATTTTGAGTGACCAGTGAAAAGGGTTAAGGAGCAGTTAAGTTAGATTAGCAAAGGATGATCTTGTCTGTTCACTGTGCAGAACTAGATGGGGGAGGAAAGTGTCAGTTCAGCAGCTCCTGTGGTGAAGAGGGCAGTGCCTTCTCAGTGAAGCTGCCATCTAACCTAGCATGGCAACAGGAACTGTAAGAACTCTGCCTGAGGCCTCTGGGAATTACATACCATTGGTGATTCTCCCTAGACAGCCTCATTTATGAGCCAGGGTACTGGGGGTTTGCCTTATTTAGGTTTTTGTTTGTAAATGTTTTAAAATGCAGCTAGTGACTCATAGAGCTGGTTTGTTTCACTCGCTTAAATAATACACAAAGTCACTTTTAAATATTGTGTCATTTTTTACCACTGTCTGAGGTATTTTTCCTCTTCTCTTGGCACTGTTAGGATCAAATAATGTATGAAGAATTGCATCAGTCGCTGTGCAGGTGATACATTTGGACAATTCCCAAAAGAGACTCATTCTACACTGGTGAAGAGTTCTGCAGTTCCTGTGCCTGTTTTCAGGAGGCAGGTTGGAAAGAAGCTGTAATAAATCCATCTCCAAACTTTTTATACAACACCTGAAAAAAAGATCATCACAACCTACTGCTCTAAAGCATCCTTAATTTAACTGTCCCAGAATAAAAGATACAATACACGCTTGCTTCTTATAACCATTTACATTTTCCAAATGAATGCTTTTAGTGCTAAAAAGCTAACACCATTCTCATCTATTTGGTGCCCTGAATCAGAAATCTCTGAGGCACAGGCTAACCCTTCCAAGTGTTTACACTGCTCAAACAGCTGTTTTCAACCAGGAGAGAAAATTGCTGTGTTTTTCAGAGCAAGGACACTGAACGAAGCACTGGGATGACAGAGCTGTGAAAGTAGGCTGGGAAAGTGCTGGACTGGATGTTATCACACCATTAATCATGCATTTTCCGAGTACAGTGACACATGATTGTGCCAGCACAGGTTCTCAGAGCTGCTAACAGCTTCCTTCCACCTTACCAAAATAAACTGCCCAAAATGGCAAACTAGGGGGGAGAGAGTAAAGTTTGGAAATTGGAGAAGTGCTACGATACTATGATTCAACCTAGGAAACATTTGAGTTAAGAGGTACTTAACAAGCTGCTTCCTAATTATTTTCTTAAACAGATACTTTTTCGAAATTGGGAAGTATCCAAGTTAAGACAAAACACTGAAAAGTGACAGATTATGAAACCTACAAGCCTTCAGGGAAAAACCCCAAGCTTTTGTAAGCAACATTTAATCTGTGAGCATCCCCCGTACTTATTTAAACACTTAAGAGGCAGATCATTTAATCTCCTACTTGAATTCATTTAAACAAATACCCTGAACAACCAGATCTAACTTTAAGTCTGACCTTGATAGAATAGTACCTTACATCTTAAATTCCTCTCAGAATTACCAGCTAACAAGAAATCTTGCTGCACCTTTTTACCTGAAGGTACATGTTGAAGGTTATCGCATGTAACTTATCACCACAGACTTGCATTTTAGAAATACTGATGCTGATGGCAGCTTGTTCTTACCACTGGGATTTTTGCTCAACATGGGATGACATTCCCTTGCTCTCCTAGGGAAACTGGAGCCTCAGTGACTCAAATTCTGACTCATAAAACTAACAAATTAAGTCCCTGTATATAAAGCAGATGATGATGTGCCTGCTTTTAATTGTAAATCAGGCTTGAAGCTTCAGCTATGATTCCCAGAAATCCAAGATGAAGCATCCTCATTTTCAATCAATACCAGGTTGGAAGGAAACCTCAGTGATCATCTGGTTCAACCTTTCTTGGCAAAAAGCACAGTCTAGACATGAGGGCCCAGCACCCTGTACAGCTAAATCTTACAAGTGTCTGATACTGGGGAATCTACCACGTCCCTGGGGAGATTTTTGACAACGAGAACCATCAACTAGTGGAATAGTTTTTCCTCATTTCCAATTGGAAGCACTCCTTACCCCTCATCTTTTCCATGTCACTCTTGTAAAAAGGGAATCTCCCTCCATCTTCTTTCTAACCACCTCTGGAATATGGTGATAAGTTCTCTCCCTAAGCTTTATTTTCTCAAGGCTGCACAAGCACAGTCCTCTCAGTCTTAGCTCACAATACTACAACAGTATAATAATAATGATGATACACTCAATTCACTTGAGTGGCTGAGTGGACCAATGAAAAGAATAAGTGATTTCTCCTTTATGGATATACAGAGAAGATTCCTGCTACCGTACTTGAGGATGGGTTCAGATGATGAGCTTGGGCAGGAGTGTAGTCCTCAAGGCCTGGCATATCAACCTGAGAATTTTCCTTTCCTTTTATGATGATATTCCTGTGTATGTATGGAGCAAGAAAGCAAAATAGGACTTGCAAAGCAAAGTAAGGGAGGAAATGTTGTCAAGGAGTAGTAACAGCACGACAAGTCTTGTCAAGAGTGCCAGCACAAAACAGGTTTATTATTCAAGATGTCTCATGATTGTTCTTCATTACGGGTGATAGAGGAAGTAGGGTGCATGAAGGTCGGAATGCACAAGAAAATCTGAAGTTAAGGTGAAAGGCAGAAAGAGTCAGATCACTCAAGTGTCCATATCCTGTCTGCTCACCTTGTCTGGGCTCCATGTGCAGCAAGGAGCAGGCAGGCAAGGGTAGGCAGCTGAATTCCATCTGCCTGCTCACACACAAGTGTTGCACCCACACTGCTCCTTGTGGGAAATTCTGCTTAGGCTATAGTACGTATCACTAAAAAAACAATGATCCTTTGTAGAGAAGAGATCCTTTGTACACAGAAAATGGGAACTGCTTTAAGGAACGAGCCTTTTCATCCAATAGAGACAAATATTTTGTTCTGCATATGCAGCTACCGCCCCTCCTAGCAGACATGCCTCCAGGTTTTGCCTCCAGTCATCTTGTTTCTGTTGTGACAAGATGAAGAAATTGTTCATCACGCCGTTCTCCTCTCCCTTTTCCTGAGGCTAGCAACATATCGAAACCACAAGAATGATCCTGTCCCAGAGCACACTAGATGATAATGTAAGCATGGATAGGGGGCATAGGCAGTGCAGAGGACTGTCAAAAAGAGAAAAGAAAAATGCTGCCTTCATTCTTGGCTCAATAGGAAACTTTTTCCACATCTTTGTCCTGACTAGGACAAAGTCTTGTATCTCACTTCAGGTTTGATTGTGAAATAGAATATTTGCTAGAGAAAAGATGCTTGCGTGGAGTTGCAGGTTGCTGTGCCAAAGGCAGATCCACATTATTCAGACACACCTCTTTATCAGATTGTTTTCCTAGGACCTTGCAGAAGCAATGTTGGCAGACCTAGAAGTGGCTCCTGTGCCTTGCAATGTGCAATCTAAACAACTGAACTTGCTTTGCTGCAAGTCTTTTGAGACTTCCAAATTACAGAGGCGCAGAATTTCCAAAAGCTGTGCCAAACTACTTACACAAGGTTGCTGCTTCAAAGTGACTTTCCTCCTCTTAGTCCAACAGGAGTAGGGCAGCCTGCAGTCTGTAGCATTGATGTTATCACCTGCTGAACCTCAGCATCCAACAGTGGCCACTTACTATGAACAGATCTGTGTCTCAGCACCTGGAGACCTTTGTCTTACGTGCTCACTTAATGAGCTCACCAGAGGAGTTCCCAGACACGCAGCTGGACCTCCCAACTGACCTCTGGTTCCAGGGAGGAAGCCCTGCCCTGAGTCTGAAACATGGATCCCTGCAACCAGACAGATGCAGCCATTTAGCACGTTAGTGTTGGGAAGCAGACAGGTTCAACAGCAAATCAGAAATGCCAGAGGCAAGGGTGGTTCTGAAAGAGGAGTATACCCAAGCCTGTCCTGTGGGAAAACTAATGCCTAGTACAATCAGCTTCCAGGATGAGTCTCATTCCACTTAAGGAGCTCCAGGTAATTGGGGCAGGGAGTGTTAAAAGCCATGCAAGGAAATTTATTCTGAAAACTGCAGGTTATTCTAAAAGCCCTGAAGGGGATTCAGAGCTCTGCACAATTTAAACTCCAACTAAAATGCAGGGGTGACAGTTAAAACTCCTGACTGACATAAAGGAGACGTTTTCCAAACTGACAAACTGAAAGGAACAAATCTCAATAAACATGTAGAAACACCAAAGTTAACTCATTCCATCTGAATAGATTTAGAAAAAACAAATGGGTTAACTGACAGGGTTCTTGATGCTCTTTAGTTTTAATTTGTTCTTCACCAATTAGTCAAAGCTCCCTCCAACTTTCAGAAAAAAACCTCTCAAATACACTAACCACTTTCTGCCAGATATGTTTTAATTGTATTAATGAAAACTATTTAATTCCTTAAAACAATGACTAGATGGTTCATATGTGTTTTTTTTTTTTAATGTTAGTGTTTTATATTTCTATGTCATGCCTTTGGAGTAAACACCATGACATTGAACTTAAATTCATTGTTCAGTTAGAATATATCAAGCAAGTCAAGTAGGGCCAGCTGGTCCTAATTACTTTTATCAGGGGGTCAGAAATGCTTGTAACTTTTTTTAGTGATGAATCTCTGTTGGTTACCTTTCAAGTTATCTGCTTTTGGCAGCTCTTACCACTGAAGTTGGCTGCTAAGGCTTTTTATGTATTACATAGGCATGCTATGCCTAAGAAAGGTAGCTTGCAAGAATCAGACCATTGTTTAGATCTGAACTTAAATCTCACTGGCTCAGATTAACCTAATACAGTAAATTGTTCTCCAACAGGTAGCCAGTAGCAGATGTTTCGGTAAGATCATGGCAAGCACAGGTATTTCCCTCAGAATTCTCCACCATTCAGTACCTCCTGAAGTGAAAATAATGTATTTTAATTTGAGTTGGAACAGAAAATCATAGTCAGAAGACCTTAAAACAACAACTACCATTTTAAACAAGAAAGATGGCAACTTCAGCCCTGTTTAAAAGCAGGAATTCCATGAAGTAGGTAACTAAGACTAACTATAAAATTTTTACTCTGAACTCTGCTTATCTTAAATATTCATGTAGGATAACTGAATTTCTTAACTTTAGCTCTTAGCCATAAAACTTCGTAGACCCTTTAGCTCTTAACCATAAAACTTCGTAGACCCTTTCCATCCTTGATCCAGCTATGATAAATCATGAACACCAAAGATAATTTAAGAAACAAAGAGTGATATTAAGTGGCTTAAAAAGAAACTCGTTTGCAACTTCTTAGGCCTTTACAAGTATTTCAACCCAAGTCAGTTTTCCTCTGAGTAGGGAAGAAAGGCAATTATCTTTACAGGTCATCTGTATCACCACTCAGTAGAAAGGTCTCAAATTGCTTTAGCAATACCAAATTTCTCTAAAGCTTAGATCCTTCAGCATAAGGGGACCAATCAAAAATTCACCCGGTATTACTTTAATCTTTGCTTTTTAATTAATGTAAAAATACTGGACAAAGTCTATTTTGACATTGCACTCCACCCTGAGCAACACGCCGGCTACCTCGCAGGTCACGGGCATCATGAAGTCACTCTGCAGGTGGCTGGCAGACTTCCACACCACTTCTATTGCTAAGCCACAGATAAGGGCCCACACTTCAACAAAACACACATTAAAACAGCACCACAGTCGAGATCGAGTTAAGATGTCCCAGTACAATCTTTCAGGCACTCACCTTTTCAAAACAAACAAACACCCACCCCAAAAAACAGGAGTTGAAGGCATTTAAAATTCAGTTACAGCAGCTACAACTTCCACCTTCCTCAGATTCCATCTTTCAGATTAATGAAGAACCACAGAGCCACCATTTGAGATTCAGGAGTGATTTGTAGCCAGGTTTCACTGCTTAAAGCCATCATCAATGCATTAGAGGGTAGAAGGCAAATCTACTGTGCTGAGGTATGGAAAGGTTTTTCACTGTCCAGCAAGTCTATCTGTTTCCAATGAAAAATTTCCTAAGCAGGAAGTTTGATAACACCACCTCTCACCACATCTTAATATGTAAGAAAGACAACTATTTATGGAGGGTACTGTAGGTTTAGGGGGGAAAAAGACCAAACAAGATTATTTAACAAACTTTCTGTGTACACAAATGACTAATGTGCTAATAGGGAGTATTGTCAATGGTTGTAGCTAGGCTTGTTTGCCAAAATAGTATCTGTTCCAATCCATTCACTTTCCCATAAAAGTCAAATTTCCAAATAAGTGTAAATATTTATATTTTAAGCCATAGTAACATGGTAATATTTTTTCTTCAAAGATCAGAAAACCCCCAAACTTTCTAACAAGATTTTTCCAACATGAAACCCCACATCAGGTACATTAAGTTACCTAAATGCCACCTGCTCACACTACATGCCAACAGAAGCAGCTCAGGCAGTAGGTGGGACCCTTGGAGTTGGCAATGCCCTTAAATTCCCCACCTCTTTTGTTTTTTTACAAAGAAGTCACAGAAGCCATATCAAAGACACCAGTTTCATTCTGATAGATTGCTCCTTTAAGGTACTCTCGGTAGGAAAGGTGGAACTTTAAAGCATTGCTTCAAATGACATATTTAAACAAAAGCAGACTAAACATTTCTGTGCAAATTTAGTTCTTCCAACCATCAGTTCAGAAACATTTTCAACAGAATGTTTAAATTAACAAATCACATTAGTTTAGAATTAACAGGTAAGTACAGCATTTTAAAATTAGTCATCTAAATAGCATGTTGAGGGCATTATACTACATTGAGAACTTTTAAACTGTTATGAGTCAGATAGACATTTTATATAGATTTAACACCTACCAAAGTAAATTCTGTAACAACAAAGTGATTTTGCATTGTGCATATAACACTGATCCTTAGGCAAACAGAGACACATTAAACCAATGAATCTGAGGACTGTGAGGAATGTTATAGCTGGTTGGAGTCTGCTACAAAATCCTTAAAGATGCATTGCTGTGTTGCTGTACATCTTAATTCAGGACAGGTGAACAGCTTTAGCAGGAAACCTTTATACCAGCCACTTTAAAGCAAGCAGACATTTCAAAGTTTTTTGGTTGCCAGAAGTTTAATCTTGCTTCACTTCACCCTTTAATTGCCTTTTCATGCGTGAGTATGGGCTGATTGTGTCATCCATCACGAAGTCATACAGTACTTTTATCCAAGAGTTATATTGGGGCAGGTTGTCATAGTATTCAGCTGCTATTTTCTTCACCTGAAGGAGAGATATGAGGTTTATTTACTGGTTATATTAACATCAGTTGTGACAACTTCACAACCCTCAATGTGTAACAGCACGGGAAGTTTGATTCCAGAAGCTAGATCCTACAGGAAAAGCCACTCTTGCCACAATGTGAACATTCCTTGAAGGAAAAAGCAATTCCCCAGTTATTAAGTAAATCTCCTGTGAAGTTTTTGGAGCTGGCCAGAACAAACTCAGCTAACTCTCCAAAGTCCCTTCACAGTGCTGCCTACAGGATGATGGAGCTCACAAAGCAGGTCGTTTGGTTGCTGTTGAAAGTGTGTGACTCAGTGATATACAAGTAACAGTAAAAAGGATGTTTTAAGTTCTCGGAAGAGCTGTTGAACACAGCTATTTTTACATGTAGTTTCAAATCTCGGTACTCAGAAGAAAAAAGGCATTTTATTTCTGAGGAATATTTTGTTTCTGAAGACAGACTTCAAAGAATGAATATGAACTGCTTCCAAAGACTCTGTTCTCAGTTGCACAAGTTAACTAGACCACTATTTAAACTGAGAGCAGCAGTTTCAGTTAGGTGCCTATACTGCTATTTAGGGCCGACCACTTAAAGCCTTAAAAACATGAATGGAACAAAAAGGATTTTTCATAAAATTCCATAGCTTTAATCTGAAGAATAGTATCAATCTGTATAAGCAACAAACAAACCCAAGGAATTTACATGGCTGGTTTGAAGGCAAAGCTTGTTTTGACCCATCAGCACACCTATAGAATAGTGCACCTGGACAATGTACTTTTACTCAACAGTAGTAATTTTCAGCTCATCGGTGCTGAGGAATCAAGTGTTCATTAATTAGGGATCTTTAGCACACAGCACAGCAGAGTCCAATCCAATCAGATTACCTGCACTGCTCCAAAAGAAGGCTTTGTTTTCTTATCAGAGCTGTGGATTTTGAGTCCTGCAGCAGAACTGGGTATGTATCCCTAGAATTAAATACTTGGAAAAATTCATGGCCAACTTATACCTAAAGTACCTGTCCAAGAAGTGAAATGCTGGTTCACAGCACAGACCCAGGTATCAAAGGTGAGTTAAAGCAACTTGTGCTGTATTTGAAAGATTTAAATTATGAATAAAAGCAATCACCTATCTTAAAAAAAAAAAAAACAACACAAAGCCTCAAGAAACCAACTGCATGATCTACCTGCCCTGCTAAAAGTGCTGGCATAGTTATTTCAGCTGCAGTTCCACCACTGACAACAGAAATACCAATCAAGTCTAGACTTCACCACAGGGTCTGATCTTACAAGGTCTCACTATTGCCAAATTCAATAACAAAGCTGTAAGACCAACACCAACAGCTGCTGTCAAATTGCAATTCAGTATCTGATGAAAGACTGAAGATTCAGATGTAATCCTGAAGCCTGTGTTCCCATGCTTCAATTGGGAAACACGGATACAGTGAGAAAGAAGCTCCTGGCTGTGAGAAGCAAAGGCTGAAGTAGGAGAAACTTCCACTGTTACTCATGCAGGCATGACAGGTCTAAGTCCTGGCTTCGAACTCTTAATTCTGCCTGTCCTACACTGCCAACGTACAGCTGATACTTATTTAGGGTTCAAAGGCTCTTGCTAGAGGAAACTGAAGTGTTCCAGACTAGATAAGTTACTAAACATTTGCCAACAGTACAACAAACATTAACAGTACTTCAAACCTTCTCTTTTCCCCCGCCAGAGAATGTCCCCGATAGAAGAGACTGAAGGATAAGCACACATTACAATACTGTCCTTAACATTTCAATGACAGAGATAACAAATCTCCAGAGTTACCCGCAACCTCTTAACTAGTTTTTTGCATATTTACAAACAAGAATTCAGAAGACAGGCTGTAATTACAGAAAGCTAAAGTTAATGCAAAGACATGCGTTCCCTCCCCTCTCCTTTTATGGAAGAGGACTGAGCAGCAGCAAACTGGAAGCTTGTTCAGGCTACCACTAAAATGCTAAATAATTACCTCCTTTATCACTCAACTTCTATTGTGGGGGTTTTTTGTTTTTAATTTCCCAACTTCCATTCTTCTGTTAGTGTTCTACCTTATTTTCGTGTTAAAGTAGACCTTAATTTAAGAAAAAGTAATAACCTTAGAAGTTAACTTACCAGTGGAAGGCTCTTGCCAGGAATATTGGGGAAGTCATGATGTTCATTGTGATAGCCAACATTAAAAGTAAGCAAATTAAGTGGCCCATAGTAGGAATAGGTCTCATGTCCTTTTAAAAACATGTAATGTTCAGCTATGAAGTGTCCCGAAATTGGGTGCAACCCAAGACCAAGTACTGAACCAGCAAGCATGTAAAATATGGATTTGACTCCCCATAAATAATATATCACCACATCAAAGGCAAGCTGAGCTGATAAATTGATTATTTCAAGTCGAGTAATGGGTTTAGGATTGATGCAGAGAGGTCTAATGGCATAGAAAAAAGGCTGAAGTACAATCCATATGAACTTCCTAAAACGGGTGCAGAAAAACCAGCCTTCGAAGTTGGTGGGAATATCCACATCGATGCCGTCACCGCCTAAGTAACGATGGTGATCCATGTGGTACCTCTTGAAGGATATGGAGTAGGGGAGACCAAGAGGGAGGTTGGCAAATATCCCAAACCACCGATTCCACATGGCTTTGCTGTTGCCAAAGGCACTGTTGTGGGAGATCTCGTGAATAGCCAGAGTCATGGAGTGGCTAATACAGCTTCCAAAAACGTAAGCCCAGAAGACCACCCATTTCCAATCCAAGTCTTTGACCAGATAGAATGCAGTCAACTGCGCCAGAACCATCAGCACAACCACCCAGATCAGGTTGTAGTCTGGCTTCATCAATGCTTTTATCTCTGGATGTTTAGCTAGATGGGAGAAAATTAAATGACAAAAGTTATTTCGAAGTTCCCCTCACGGCCAACTATCCCAATTAGATCACAGTTTTTTTCTTCCCTTTGTCCCAGTTAGGAGTTGTCTGCAAAGGTAATGAAAACGCGTGACCTTTCCACTTGTGATATTTACTGCTATAACGAATCATTTGGAATCAAGTCATTTTAGCACTTTCACGTTGCTCAGCAACTAGACACGTACACGGCGAGCACCAGTATCACATCCAGCCTCCTCAGGAAGGAAATGGCTCTGAGCCGACAACCCACCCGTAATTCAGCAGGGCTCAAGAAGGCTCGGTCCCGATTTTAGCGCCGCACTCGACGCCGTTATCCGCCACGCCTGGACGCGGGTGCCGCGGTGACCTCTGCGCACAGCGGCCCCGACACCGCCTTACCGCCCGTCCCTGGCAGGGCGGGGAGCGGCCCGTGGCCGCCGGGG
>VXAX01003105.1:527999-546132 GCA_013399835.1 Leptocoma aspasia
GCCCCGCCGCCCCCGACAAGGGCGGCCATCTTGTGGGGTGCCCGTGTGCTCCCCCCCGCTCCGCCACGCAGCCGGCGGCAAAAAGCGGCGGCACCGCGGCTCCTCACCCAGGATCTCCTTGCGGCGGTCGGCGTGCGGCTGGTCCGTGTAGACCCACTCGAAATCCTCTCTAGCCACCGTGTTCCCCATGACGGCGGCGCAAAACCCCCGCACCAGCTGCCCGCCCGCCCGCTGCGCGGAGCCTCCGCTACCGCACTTTATAGCGCGGCGGAGGCGGCCCGGGACCACGCCCACCGCCCCGCCCCCGCCGCCCCCTGGTCACCGCCGCCGGGCCGNGACAGGAGCAGCCCTCAGAGCGGACAGGAGCAGCCCTCAGAGTGGGACAGGAACAGCCCTCAGAGTGGGACAGGAGCAGCCCTCAGAGCGGACAGGAGCAGCCCTCAGAGTGGGACAGGAACAGCCCTCAGAGTGGGACAGGAGCAGCCCTCAGAGCGGACAGGAGCAGCCCTCAGAGTGGGACAGGAACAGCCCTCAGAGTGGGACAGGAGCAGCCCTCAGAGCGGACAGGAGCAGCCCTCAGAGTGGGACAGGAACAGCCCTCAGAGTGGGACAGGAGCAGCCCTCAGAGCGGACAGGAGCAGCCCTCAGAGTGGGACAGGAACAGCCCTCAGAGTGGGACAGGAGCAGCCCTCAGAGCGGACAGGAGCAGCCCTCAGAGTGGGACAGGAACAGCCCTCAGAGTGGGACAGGAGCAGCCCTCAGAGCGGACAGGAGCAGCCCTCAGAGTGGGACAGGAACAGCCCTCAGAGTGGGACAGGAGCAGCCCTCAGAGCGGACAGGAGCAGCCCTCAGAGTGGGACAGGAACAGCCCTCAGAGTGGGACAGGAGCAGCCCTCAGAGCGGACAGGAGCAGCCCTCAGAGTGGGACAGGAGGAGTCCTCAGAGCCCTCAGACCGGGACAGGAGCAGCCCTCAGACCGGGACAGGAGGAGCCCTCAGACCGGGACAGGAGGAGCCCTCAGGGCTCTCGGAGCGGGGCCCGCGGGGCCGCCAGCAGCGGGAGCAGCGATCCGCCGCCCTAAACCCGCGTTCCGTGAGCTGCTGTCCCGGTCTGACCCCGCGCTTACAGACCCTGCCTTAAAGGTACTGAACTACAACTCTAAACGCCTGTACCAAAGTCTCCGTTTCCTTCCCTCTTTGTGGTAAGATATTTGAATAACTTCTTTGACAAACTCCTCTGTAAGAACTCTCCCCCATTTAATCTATCACTGCATGTATTTGTCATAAAACACTGACTGTGGGCAGTTCAGTGAGAAAGATTACCCTATGTAGAAGTTGAACTACTACTTGCTGGGAATTTTAGTTGCCCACTCATAATAATCTAAATTGGTAGATCAAAAATCCACTCGAAATAATCTAAATCAGCGGTAGTGATAAAAACAATGGAGGCTATTATCACAAAGTAAATTATGCCTTATCTCTTCAGGTAGTGTTAGTATCCCAAGGTTATGATTCATCACTTAAAATTTGTTAGTAATAGTGAGTACAAAAGGCTTATGCCTAAACTGAAAGTCCTGTGTGCAACAGGGCCGTTGGAGGGGAAATTCAATCCCTACTTGGAAATGTCTGCAATTCTGTGCAACAGCGGGCAAAGGACAGGATCCATAAAACATAACACTATTGTGAATAGTTTGGTTTGCATGCATTTTAGTTAGTGCACATTAGGGTGGGATTCAGAAGTGAAAAATGCAGCAAGGTGGTGAGGCACAGAAAAGGTTTTGCTCAGCCTTTCCCTCCTTAGTCACAGAATCTGAATTGTGCAGGCTGTGCAGACTGGTGCAGCGTAAGAGGCAAAGCAGATGTCTAAATTTCATCGAGGCACTGTGACCTTGTCAGGTTTACTTTTTGGTCAGTGACCGTTTCACAATAAACCAGGAAGTTTTGGGGTTGCCAGTGCAGCAGGTGACTGCAGAATTGCTGGGGTCACAAGTGTTTCACTCAGCTGCACTCCAAACACCACGTGTAACATTTCTGACAGCATTCCCTTCTGGTTGGAGTTCAAATATTAGCACTGCTATTCATCATTGTGCTAAAGACCTCCTCATCCATGGGAAGGATCCTGCCAAAAGAAGGAGTGTGGCAGCCGGTGACAGGAGCACTGGAGGAGTGACAGCACGTCAGGAGTTCAGTACACAGAGGCAGGTTTACAGCACTACAAACATACACAGGTTTGCAAATGGTCACAAATTTCAGTAGGGCAATTAAACAGAAGATCCCAGGTTTATAAACTAAACATTCCAGAGCAGTTAAACAAGGTTTAAACAACTAAAAAAAATACATTAAATATGAAAGCTTTGGACAATTTAATTGCCCAAGTGTACTGGAGAGCAAAGTGTCTTCCTATTTAAGCACTGTGTTTAATCAGTCTGGTTTAAGCAGTCTGTGTAACAAATCCAGGTTTATTAGGTCTTCAGCAAGCCAACAGTTTTTGTATTTAATGTTTTCCATTCTAGAGACAGTGAGATCCAGTACCTACTGTGTCTTCAGCTGGCACAAAGCTTGAACAAAAATCCTGGAATGTTCACTTACACATGAACCAAAGCCAGGACTGCATCCTTGGAACGGGGAAGGTGAGAGCCAGGAAGGAGAACTGCAAGAGTGGGGAGCACACGGACAAGTGAGCTGGCCCAGGTACAGTGCAAAGTAGCACAGAAATGCAACTGGAGTCAAACAGAATTGTTCACAACTAGCAGACATGTTGCTGTAAAACAGTCCAAACTGAATTCATGAAGTAACAATCTATCACTGTAATTAGTTACCCTCTTAAAAAGCTAGTTACCCTCTTAAAACCATCAGGAAGACCAAGGAATCAGGGAATCGTCTCCTGTGCTGAGACACATTCCACTATATCCTACATCATCCTGTCTTCTTGATGTTGAAAATTCCTTTGGCAACCCTAGTGCTCCCCACAATTCACTGTTAGACGATCTCAGTAAGAGCAACTAAGTTTCTGTTCAATTCTGTCTTACCTTTTACACTAAGAAGTTACACGCAGGCATCCTTCGTAGCATTAACGAATTCAGTGATTAACATGCAACGCTGAGTATCGGGAACTGACGAAGTTCCATTTGTTTCCATCTGTTCTTTAATCTGTGAAATTTATCTTGTTAAGCAGGTAGATTTCTTCCTTCAGCACTTCCACCTGTTACACCCATTAGCCCAGGTCTGGAGGGTCCTTACATACTGTGGTAACACAGAAGCCGTTCAATCTGGGGAGCAAGACCTTGTCGCAAACAGCTTTTCCCTCAAAAAAGTACCACTAGGGTATCTCTTGATCTCATTTTCACCATGTCCACTAGGTACACAAATTTGTAAAAAAAAAATCCCCAACCTCAACAAAAAGCAGTTTCTAAGCAAGTGCTAGTTTTAGAAAAGCAGTAAAGCTGGCCTCAGTGGTTTTAAGTTAACAAACTAAATATAAGACACTTAAAATTGCTCTCCTTGTCAGCTCTGACCTTTCCTTCAGTTTCAACCCTTGACACAAGTACTAAAACTGAACAGTGGCTACAAATAAATCGAATTTTCATGTAATTTTGCAAACTACATTCAGTCTCACTGGTTTAAGGTTCTCCCTTGAACACATGATACAATCACTAATCACTACCAACACTACTTGGAGGCTGATACACCAACTCACATAAACATGCACAGGCATTGAGAGTGAAGAGATTTAGTTTTACTTCAGGTGATTCATCAGCTTGTTCACATATTGCAAAATTCATCCTTTTTATTTAACAAGGGACAATATGGTGTCGGAAATTAATGTTCCAGCTATTTTGTCCAAACAATTACTTCATTCTGGTTTTTTCCATGTGTATATTTTTCTGGTGTACATTCCAGCCAAGAGCCATCTGACGTTTCCCTCTCTGGGATGTGAAATAGAAAACACTGGTGTACCTTTACTATGGAATTTCTCAGAGCTGCCTTGTAACCATCCCCTCTACCCCTTAAGTTTCATGGGCCTCATTCCATTTTGCTGTCAGCACATGGAGGAGCAGGATACACCTGCAAACCTGGAGCACAGGCTACTTCCTTGGGCTGAAGGTTCCAAGCTGGCACCGTTCCCAGAGAACATTTCCCGTAACAATTGGCTGTTGTTTTCCAGCTCAGTTTAGGAACAGCCAGAGATTCCCCAACACATCCAGAAATGCTACTCTGGAGTAACCTGAAATGATTTGTCTACTGGGATGGTGGGGAGGGGGAAATTGTCTGCATACTCTAGAAACTAATAAAGAACCTGAAGTGAAAAATATTCAAAATGTATGAATAAACCTTTTCAGTAAATGCAATTCACAAGTTTATACTTGTTTGGAAGTATTTAACCACAATTATCTGGTAATTAGTCCATTACAGGATTTTTTTATCACAAATAACAAATTCAGTGAATTTGTATCACACAGTAATTCCAGCTATCATGCTGACCTCTTGACTCAAAATTGTTTTTTGGAAGTTAAGGTATATGCCAGTATTTTTAAGCTGAATAGCAGGCATCTATTTCCAAGACAGCCCTACCTGTAAGAAACATTCTCAGCTGTAGAAAACCAGTACAAGCAAATGATCCTTCAACAGTTTAAGTCTGCTCTCAGAAAGCCTTTTATAACTTCCTTGATGCTTAAGAAAAATGCCTTTTTTTTGAAAGGACTTAAACTACTCGAGAAGTTTATTTGAAAGCTAAATGTCTGTCAAATATTAGGCATTTGCAATGTTACTTCTGGTACGAGCTACTATGTTTTAGAAGTAAAAATTGCAGCTGAAGTTTCAGGGAAAATGTCAGTTTTCCACGATTATATAATATCTGACCAGACAACTTCTGATTTGTTTGGTGCTTTCAATACAACCACTAGGTTATGCTGACAGCCATACAAAAGGAACTTGCACTTTAACCCACAGCAGTAATATCAAGATTGTGAACAGCTACAATTGCAGTATTTGCATTTTCAGTGCCATACCAAGTTGAATTCAGAACCACCTAAAGACAAAGCAGCAGCTGGTTAAAAAAAGAAAACATAAGTCAAATTATAAAGCTACATAGTTTAGTACATTAAAACAAAACCAAGGACAATGGTATTTGTATAAGATTCCAAAAATATACAGATGGCAGGGGGTGAATAATCACTGTACACAACTCTGAGGTGGTTAAAGTGACCAGAGAGATTGAACAGTGCAAGACATGCTTTTCCAGTTACAAGCTCAAAATAAGTGCAAAAGAAATTAAAGCTCTGTCTGAAGTGATTTACCTTTTAGGATAAGGAAAGCTTAGAATATTGTCATCAGTGTTACAGAGAAATTTCCACCCCAACCCCAACACAGACACACAAAATAGTTTAAGTTTTTCCATAATACAGCATTTCACTCAAATGATGTCCCCAGAGCTTGGTGACTCCAGGGACAATCTGCAGGTGTTCCGTGTTGGCCTATGACCCAAGTGATGCACAGGCAGCCTCTCCATTCTCCAGCTTTGGCTAACAACAAATCCCTGCCTTCCAGGAGTGGCAGCCACGCAGCCCGGGCTCAAACGCTCCCGCTGCTGGCCTCCCCGGACCACCTCGCTGCAAGGAAGCCGCTGTGCTGGAAGCAGAGACTGAGTTATGGCTGAGGAACAAAGGAATTGCTTGACAGGTCTCTGTGCTCTCTCCCAGAGTTTGGAACAGTTTCAGGCAAGTGCTTTTGGCAGGCTGACTAAGCTGTACATGCATCTATCCATGCAAATGTAGAATATGGCTCCCAAGACCTAGAACCAGGGCGTGTGCATGTGAAGACTGGATAGAAGGCCCTTCCATGGAAGTTTACAAAAATATATAGCCAATACTGTAGCTTAAGAAGTCAGTTTTACTCGTTACAGAGAACCCCAAAAAGTATTAACTACTTTTCAGACATTCCAGACAAGGTCACTTGTAACAAAAAAGGTCAAGTTCTCAAAAACAAGGTTTTAAAAGCGGATCTTTCCTTCAAGTGAACAGGACATCTGTTTTTACTCTTAACCATTTAGTCAGTTAAGACAATTTATTTAAGATTTCATGTGAACATATGCATAAACACAAATAAGTTTACTTTAAACACATCTGCACGGAAAAAAAGGTTAACCCTTCAAAACATAACAGAGCAGGTCTGGTTAGTATGTAGCTATTGCAAATCTTAAAGATTCTGTGCATTAGGCCCACCCATATAGAAAGCAGGGGAAAAGTCAATGAAAGAAAATCACTGTTCAAGTCTAAGAGGTGTTTTGAAGAGCCAGCAGCCTAAGTGACACCACGAAGCTGGTCACAGTATCCAAACAAGCAGGCCTGCCTGGGCTACTAGAGCAGCGTATCCTCCTGAAGGCGCCATTTCCTCCCCAGTTATTTTCTGTTCCGAAGGCGTTTAGATTTCCTAGGACAGTCTGTGGAATCCACCGCCTTCCTCCTTTTCCTGGGAGATTGTTCATTTGAGCCGGAACCTGAAGAATTCCCTACTGTGCTCTCCATCACCTCTCGCAGCTTGCGCTCCAGCTCGGCCAGGCGGGCGTTCTGTTCCCCAATGATTTGGGTTTGCTCAAGCAGTTTCTGGTCTTGATCCTGGAGCTGCTTCTGCTGCTCCTGCACTTTGACGCGCAGCTCCGAGATCTCCCGCTTTAGCGCCGTCAGGCCCGTGCCGTTGGCTTTCACCTGCTGCTGCAGCTTGGTGACTTCCTGCCTGGAAGGGCTCTGCTTGGAGAACAGCTGCATTGTCGTCAGTGCTGCAGAAGGCCCTGGAACTTCAGAGAGAATTGTGATTAATACTCCGCAGCTTACGGGTAGAAACGGTGTCCCAGCGTTCGTTTTTTGCTTATCCCTACTCCCCACACATGAATCTGGATACCCATTGCAAGTTATGTGAACAGGCAAACAGATTTACAGTCACTTCAGTGTCTAACAAGAACATGTGGTAATCTCAGAGCACAACCAGTTTAATTGAAAATACTTACAGCTTTTCAGTAGTCTGGGAAAAAGTTCATAATTCATTTCCTGTATATAACCCCCCCTCCTTTTGCTGTATCAAAAACTGTGTAGAACTATTGTCTTGTTATCTAGACTTAGTGTCACAGATATTAAGACAAAACCCCACAAAACATCTATAAATTACTTAATATGGGATAGTTAAGACTGAATAAATATCTTTCATTAGACCAGCAAAATTCTGCTGTCTTAGCTGCAGACAGCTAAAGTTCGAAAAATCTGTAGTTTGGAACTTAACAGGGTATTTCAGTATAACTTACATTTTAGAAGAAAGGAATTTATTTTCCATGCTTCTTTAGAATCACTCCTCCTAAGCACTAAAACCATACTGGAATCTGAGCTTGGAACTGTTGATTCTAATAAATTTCCTGCAAATCAAGGAGACTAACAGCTACTGTGTAATTTCTTTCACTTTTTCTGCCATAAAAGATATCTATCACTTTTTCTGTCATTATACTCTTCTAGCAATGCTGTGCAATTAAGGTGCAACTTTAAGTGCTCTACAGACAGAAGAGTCTGGAACAGTCATCCTCCCTTTCCTCCTTTTTTTTCTGTTAGGATGCCAGCACAGCTACCATTAGGTGACACTAAGGAGTTTATATTGGAGAGGCTATGCCCTTCCCTCAACAAGAGAGAGGCATTTTATGCACCATAAAGCCTTGGCCTTGAAAAGCTGATTGACATCAGCTGTGGGTTTGGGCAGTACTTCCTCAGCTGAGAGGCTCAGTATATACTAACACATATAATTAAAAAAATTTAAACCCATATGTAATTTTAAAAAGGGTATGTAATTAAAAAAATGAAAGTATAACTAGCAGGATATACTAAAGGTGGCATACACACTTATGACTAAAAGGATGGATAGGACATACAAAAACAAAAGCATCTGCAGTTAGGCCTATTGTTTTTGCTTAAGATGTATTTTTTCCCCAATTTTTACTAAGTTATCCTTCTAGAGAGTTAAATTTCACAGTTCCTAAAGCGTGAACACATCCTGCATAGGAAAAACTACAATTTTACCAATCTTTTGCCTTTTACCATTAGGATAACTTCAGCCAAGAGGCAACTACCTTAGAGTTTGCTTCACAGAAGTTTTGGAAAGTCTGACAGAGTATTCAAAGGACCAGATTAATGGCTTATTTATAGACTGTTATTTTAATTGCCTTTTCACTATTACCTGTAACTATTTTGCTTGTTAGTGCATAAAACAGTACCCCCAGTAAAGTAAAAAAAGCCCATTCTAGACCTCTATCTACTACTACAGCTTAGGCAAATTAATTTGCAGCTTGTCCTAAAAATAAAAAGCATCGAGTTGTCATCTCATGTTGCCAAATTTCAACCAAATGCAGTGATAAAGTCTCATTCATTGGTGGCACAAAAGCATTTGTTTAACGAATACACACTGTGCATAATTCTAACATACATTCAAGTGACTGTTCTTTTGGTAGTACAAAGGCTCCTTAAATTTCAAAGCAAATGAATTTCAGTTAGCATTCTTAAGAAACAAGTATCATCAATATTTATGTAATAAAGCTCCCATTTAAGGGAGGGAGCTTTGAAAACATACAGTGCTGTGATTTTTTAAAGAACAACTAAATAAAACTTAACTATACATTGGAATTAATACCTGGGGCAGTTCCTATTAGACGTCCCGATACATCTGACCCAGGCATCTTTCTTTTCAGTATTGGAACAATCTTCTCATCAAAATATTCCATAGCCATGGAGGAAATGTCCCTTAGTTCTTGAAGAACTTCATGAGCTCTCTGAGGAGCTCTTGTAGAGTTTACATATCTTAGCACTCGATAAATTTCATCTATTACCTAAAACATTTAAGAAGAATTAGAATTTTCTGATAAAGGCAAGATTATTTCAGTTTGTTCTAGGAATTCTGGCATATTCAGGGATTTTTTACCACATAACAGTTGCACACCACTGTGTGTTTCAGTTCCAGATCAGCTTTTTGAAGTGCTGTTCAAGATGTATCAGAGAAGCTATTCAATCAATCTATCACAACAGCTCTCTTCAAAGTCATGAAATAATGCTCATTGGGTGAAATTTGAAGTACAGCCACAGTTGGCTTGCAAGTTACATAACCTGTACTCAGCAGAGCATAATCATTTCCTTCAGGAGAACCTGAAGCAAGAAGCCCCAAAGCAGAGCAGTCACTAGCCCTGCCAGTTATGAAACAGAATTGGAGTAGCAAGAATTAGCATTATGTCAGCCTGAAGAGTTGTAAATATTTACTTGAGTCCACTTCCATACACACAAAATACTGCAAATTCAGATTAAGTCCAGACTATATTCATTTACAAAACATCGACCCACTATTGACAGAGAACAAAACTCTCTTGACAGGTTTGGGAAACAAAGCCCTTCAGTTAGGAGAGATACAGAGAGATGAAGGGTGTCTCACTAATTTATGAATTAAAGTCTCAGGCAGGTCAAGATAGGCGTGCTGGTCTCTTAGCCAAAGCTATACAGGTATTTTGCACAGGATTAAAAATGTTTGAAGAGTTTCCTGAAGAACACACATAATAAGGACCTTGTAATACAATTAAAACATTTGATAAAGGAAGCTTAGCTAAGAAGTCCCAAAAGCCAGACAAGACCTAAGCTCCTCATCAAGCAACAAGCAACAAAAGATTGCTCTAATTTCATCCACTTGATATCCTGTTAGCAACAACATCCTCAATATAAAACCTTGCAGCAGTGCTCTGCTATCACACAGAATGCTGAACCCCAAACCGGGATTTACATATTCTAACACAAATTCACTTCCTGACAGTTCTGTGGTGAAATTCCTGAGGGAAGCAAAGCAGGTGGGAGGGAAACCACAGACTGTAAGTGAACACTAAGCCTTGAATCTGACTGACCAAAATATTCATTAATGGGTGAACTGGTAATTGTGTTGAGAGAGCAGCAGTGCTAGCAAACTCACACACTAAGTGAATAATTAAAAAAAAGAAAACACCACCAACTATTTAGCAGCTGTATCAAAATAAAATCAAGGTCCTTACAAGTTGGTGCCTACAAGGAAAAGCAAGCTCACCTGCCCAACTCCTGCACACCCCTGGACTAGGATGAGCACTGCCTTTCCCTCTACTCTTCAAAACAGCAGGGCAACGTTTTTTTAAAGTATCCCATTTACGATCTAAGTATCAGGGACTTAAATTCATTTGACTTGGTTATATTAATTTTTTTAAAATACATAATATATAAAAAATATAATGTGAAGTCAAAGAAGAATATAATTTAAAACGAATTAAATATCAAGTCAGCAGGGGTGTACAGAAATAGTTACTTCTTCAAGATAAGACTACATTCCATGCCCACAGTTTATCCTACCACTGCATGCATAAATGCCTGCATGCTTCCCCAGAATCCAAGAGATAACTTTTCCATTCATCTCACTGCAATTCAGCTCTCTGCCCACAAAAAAGTAACACCAACACATCCCAACGTCACATGGGAAGATCAATGAATAGAGCATTAGGATAATGTTCACGGATCTCATTTAATCCCTGAGCTGTACCAGTCTTCCTCTGAGCACGATTTTGCCAATTCCCCTGTGCACTGGTGATTCACAGCTTATAAAACATAGGTTTCTCCAATGTACATCCTGCCTGCACAATTTATAATTGCTGGGCTGGTATTCTAAAACACCAGACCTGTTCAGTAATGTTCCCATTTAAAACTAATTCCACCTACCGTACAAAAATATACCATCCACTGTAATACTGAACAGTGTTTTGACATACTAAATACCTTAATTCAATTAACCTGAAGTACTCAAACCCTTAAGAAAGGTGCCTAAAATCTTGACTGAGTGCTTAGTGTTATGTGTAGTCTAAATTACTACATCTTCAGATGGCCTGATCACATGTTTTTTTCTAAAAGGTTGTAAAGGATGAGTATACCACAAGTCAAATGTCAGAATCAAGAGAAAATCTAAGGGCAAATAGAAATTGAATTTAAAATAATTGATATTTAAATACAGCCTGGTTTATTCATTTCAGACTGCCTGGTAAAACAGAGTATTGGCTTGTAGGTTTATTTCCAAGTATATGTATATATATACACACACAAGATCAATTTTCCCCAACTGTGCCAGGTTAAGTTACACAATCCTATTTTTTAAGCACAGATACATATTCACATAATATAGTCTACATTTTACCTTTCCAGGTATGAAGCAACAGAGATTGGAATCCACATACTTCATGAAAGTCATATTTAAGAGAGAGAGTCTCGTTTCCACAGCAGCAAGGATGTCTGCATGGCGAGCCAATGAATGGTTTCTCCTTTCTGACTCCCGTCTGGAAAACAGACCACAAGGTGACACTGATTTAACAAGGAGTCAAAAAGTCAAACTGTAACATTTGTCAAGTTAATTTCACCCTTAAAACCCTGTAACCACTAACATTTGTCTTCATGGAAATAAAAGATACTGACTGAGACCCAGCTAGTAACAGCATACTACACTTTTTTAGACAAAATTTGTTCTCTAAATAATTACTATACCTTATGGGCTCCATAAATTTTGTATAATTTAGGACTATTTAAGAACAAGGTTGCAGTACTAACTAGCAGCAGACAATGAGCCAGAGTGAATATATTTATCCCACTCACTCATGTGGTCAGTACTTCAATGCAATTGAAATAATAAATGTAATATATTAGTAGTGAAGTTAACGTAGTGAAGAACTACTATGAAATTTAGGTTCAGATAGGAACACTTTCCAATAAAGGATTTCTATGCTAAGTAGCATTTAGTTTCTTCACTCTGCCTGGGAAATCTGATAGGACACAGCAGCAGCTGCACTTATTCACGGGAAAGAGGAAGAAAGACATTGCTTTAGTGAGAAACCAGTTCCCAGTAATGCTCACGTGTCAAATCCCTCTTCCTTGTTCCCGTTTAATCCTTGCCAGTGAAAAACCCTGCCCTTTTTTTAAGCAGAAAATGTAACCCTTTAAAAAGCAGTGCTTTTTAAGCACTGATGATTTGATAAATCATCAGTGAAGGCAGTTGTTCTTGAAAAGGAAAGGCGTTTACTCATTCCCAGGAATCCTCGTTTGATTTGCCAGAAGAGTTCAGTAATACAGAACCCAGACTTCTTTGTTTAAAATACCAGACACACTTTTCACACCATTATTCTGTAATTAAATCTTAAGTTCAAGGTGCTTTTAGGAAAAAACCCATGAAATTAAGGCAAATGTGACTCAAAGCTTCAAGACATATAGAGGAATTAGCCAGAAAGGAATTCCTTTTCAATAATCTGCTTAAATGAATCTAACACAATTAAATTTAATTCCAGTTTTAACTGGTACATACCTTGGAAGTTGAGCTTTAACTTGCTTTTGACACAAGTTGTGGTATCTTTCCACTTTCAGAAATCCCTGATTTAACATTCTCTGGCAAACCAAGTCCATTCGTTTACAAACCTGTATTTAAGGAAAAAGAAATCTTAAGGCTCAATTAAGGCCGTAAATCACTTTTACTACTATTTTACCCTACTTGCCAGGTAGCAAAAGATTCTCTTACTGTTTTTTGTTCCATTTCAACAAGCAAAAACTGCAGTTGAGATTAAGGCATCCCCATCTCCACCAAAGATCACGATACTACAAAAAGGAGCAGCTATGTTTCACACAGTTCACAAATAATCTGTTGATTTTGCCTAACAAGAGACAGTAGGCTGAATGCCATCTATTAGAAGCAAATACAATTTCCTCTGATTTTAATGGAAGTTTCAAATGCCCATGCCTGACTTTCAGCATGGTCTCCAGAGTGATTCTGGTAGATGAAATTAATATTTTGTAGGCTCAAAAATAGAAACCTTTAAAGGCAAGAAATCACGGTGGTTTTCTTCCAGTGTTTCAGGCTTATGTTTTTGAAGTCAACCACAATTAAATTTAAAAACACATGGAAAACATTGCAGATGGAACAAGATTCTCCTTCTTGTTTGTCTCCTTTGTATAAGAAAGTCTTTTCTCGTCTGTTTAAAGGATTCCTTTATTTGCTGTTGGACACCAGTACTCTCAGGGTTTTTTTGCCCAGCTGATTTAGGAAGAAGGGACATGAAGAGCTGCAGAAGATATAATAAACTGCTAAAGTTAAACCTTCACAAAGCTACCAGTCACAGGACAAAGCCAACTCATACAAAAGTTTAAGACAATTGCTATTTAATTCTGAAGATGCAAGAGCTTAGTGACCAACTGTTTTTTGAAATAGTTTTGGTTTTGTTGGGTTTTTTTAGGTGCTAAAGTCCACAGATCCCACTGTGACTCTACTTGCCAATAAATACGCTTTTTATTTTTTTTTAAATAAACACTCCTTTCCTCCATACACTCCTCATTCCATAACTTTAAAATCTATGTAAGTTTATACCTTGAGGAAGAAGATTCTCACCTCTCCCAGAAAAATCTGCAATTACTTTGTGTAATGCCTTCTGTATAAAAAGAAAGAAGTTCTGCTTTGTGTCCCAGCCGGTTGAAACTGTGTGAGAAGTGACCACTTTCAGACAGATCTGTATGAACAGACCATTAAGCAGTGACTGTGGGTCTGCCTGTGCTCCTCGGTAGGAGATCTTTCTGGCTAGCAAAGAAGGATCAGACGGGCAAACTGCAGAGGGAGAGGCTCAGCACACTCTGCCCCACATTCAGTGATCCAGTTAAATCATCTCCTGTGTATAAGGAAAAATGCTGGCCCTTCCCACAGGAAGGAGGAAATCGCTCTTCCCTGAGCTCGTAGCTCCAGGGCTGCACGGATTTAAATCGTTTTTGAGTCAAGGCTTTGCAGCTTTCTCGCAGCTCTCACGGTACCGAACCCCTGAAGCAGGAACTGGTACCCGCGCGGGGCTGCGTCAGCTCTGCAGTCACCGGGCACAAGAGGAAAACATCTCCAGCCGCGCTCAGCCCCGCGCTCGGCGGCGGCAGAGGGTTTTAACCTCGCGTACAGTGACATCTGCCGGCAGCGCGCCCTCCCAGAGACCTGCAGCCCCCGCACGAACCGCACCGGCGTTTTTCACCTTCCTCCTCTGCTTACCCTACACTGCATGAAGGATTATTTGCTCCAATTTCTCCACATTATCCATATTTAGCCAATAATCACTCTAGAACCCAAACAGCGGTACCACCAGAAATCAAAAGTGTTTGTTTGCAACTTATTTTACCAACCATCTCATAATTCTCAGCTGGTTCACCATGTAAACCATAGAGCACCTGGATTTATTGAACAATATACCTCTTCTAGACTGCACGGTCAGTCATATGCAAAGTAGCATCATTACACCTTTAGGTGTCCATAGCAGTCCAAGACAGTTCGATATTACCTGTTCGACAGATTATAAATTGAATTTCCTTATCCTTGTAATTGCAATTTTGGTGAATATTTTCTTATTTTAGTCACAGACCGGAAAGAGGCTCAAAGGTCAAGTCCAACCAGACCCTGTGTTCAAGTTTCAGGGTTAGAAAGATATTCCAAATCCATGTAAAAAACCGAAAGAGAGGTTGCTTCTTCACGTGCTTTTATGTAATAACAGCTTTCTACGATCCTATAAACTAATTTTCCACTTCATTTGCAAACAGACACAATCTACTAATCTACTTCCTTTAAAAGCATGTTTTATTTCTTCCAAGCTTCACTACCAGATGACAAACTCCAAAACAAATATAATATCCTAGAGTATTTAGATTTAATATATGTTATTTTTCTTGGACGGTACACTGACACCATGTTCTGTAAAATGCCTCTAGGGTAAAGTAAGTGGCAAAATGCTTATAACTTCATCAAGAAACTTGAAAATAGAAATGCCTGTAAATACAGATAGACTGAAACTGGGAATACTAAAGCCATGCTGTCCAAAGGCTATCAGTCCTTACTTGTGCTGTGCAGGAAATAAGCACAAGTTTGCTGCAGAATCTAAGTAATTCTGACGTGTGTCAGAATCCAAGATAACCTTCTCAGAGCGTTCATGGAAGGAGGTTGTGGACTGTGTGATTTTAATGATGCTTGTTGTAGTAACAGCCTGAATGGAAGTGCCTTTCTAAGCTCAGACATGTGACTGAAAAAGAAACTGGAATCTAAGAATTTCATTATTATCCCACTGAGGTAAAAATTTCAAAGCTTCTGCAAGTCACTAAAAATATCCCAGTAAAAGGAGCCTTCAAAAGCTGGAAGATAGTGAGCTTCCCTGTCAGCACAGTAGGCTTGTCCAAAAGCATTATAGCTTCAGACGCTGGGATCTTTGGGGTTTTCTGTGCCTCTCTCATGGGGATCATCAGAGGAAGCAGATGAAGTAAATACTCAAAAGGACTGAAAGCAAAATGTTGCTGCTTTTCCTCTCATTCACTTTGTCTGAACTAAAGTTCGAGGGCTCAAGCCTTCCCTCATTTCAGACATGGCTGCTCTCTGAACACCTATTGTTTAGTCCCTGTTCCTTGGATCTACTTCACTGCTTAACCTGTAGGTGCTTCATTTATGCTTTCACATGCAGTAACCTCAGGAACAGCAGAAAGCATTACGCTCAGGAAAGCAAGTGCTTTTTGCACAATGAGGGGCCCATGGTCTTGCCTTGCCTGATGGCAACCATCACAAGCAGGAAATGTTCTTTACCTCATCCTTTGGGAAAGAAAAAGACTTCTGGATCTTATGCCTGAGATTATGCTCCTCATTATGCTCTACATAAACAATGCATGTTCCTATCTCCATTTCAATCTGAAAACATTCCGGTGTTCTATGTCCTCCCACCCAGCCAACTCCTCAGTCTGCTGTTTTGTATACACTGTAGATCCAAACACAGTTCAATTCAGAGAATTTATTTTTCTTTTTTATTTATGGATCACTGAGCTAAGGTGATCCAAAATTAAAAGCACATTAGGACACCATTCCTTCCATGCTGGGATCCAGAGAATGCATCAAAATGATTGGTTTAGGGAATCCACATTTTTTTGCCTAAACATGTATGATCAAACTTTGTTTAGGTCGAGTGATGTCCTGGATTTTCCTGCCTTCCTCAAGATGCTTTATCCCATGGAATCCCACATTCTGAGGGGTAATGAGGCTGCTTTTGGGCATGTTTCTAATATGCATGAGACCTGAGCAATTTAATACCTATCACTCAATTAATGTGCTCCTGCACTGTATCTTTAGCACAATACTAATTATAAGATACACTCATTCATCTTTGATAAGCAGCTCAAGTCAGCTCTCACAGAAAACAAAAATTTACTGTTTGTGCAAAGCAGCTCTTAGAGCAGGAACACACAGGTCTTTCCAAAGGCTACTCACCACCTTTCAAAATCCCAAAGTAAGGAAATTTCATCATGAATTTATGCCTGGGCATTGCTATTTTTAAAGGCTACCTTAATTCTCTGACACAGCACCTGGAGCTATGAAGGACATTCAGTGTCTGCCTCTCAGTGAACTGCCAAAAGAACACCTTCAGCTCAGAACAGCCGCCTGAAAGACCCAGCTGATCAAGCTTATGGGCTCAAACCAGAAAGGCTTTGATTCTTTACATTACTGCTGGCTAACAAAAGGTTACTTTCTTCTCAGAAGAATGCTCATAATGCCTTCTGATGTGCTTAAGGGAACAGTTAGGAATTTGATGGAGATTAATTTTCTTGGCTGTCACTCAAAAACTCAAAGTAGAGAAAGACCAACTGAATAGTTTCCTTAATTTTACACCCAATATTGTTCTATGTATGTTTCAAAGCTGGTATTTATTCAGTCTGGTTTTCCATATTCCTGAAAATTCTGATAGGGGCAGTCCTTTTCTGGAAAAAGGAACTCGGAGGTGCTATACACGAGAGCATAAAAGTGTCACATTTTACTTCCTAAGTGCCGGTGAGAGTTAAACAGCTGGTTTAGTCCTGACATCATCACCTTTCCTACTCTCACCTTCACTGCCAACACAGCATTGCTTACAAACAGTGCTGGAGAAAGAAAAAGCCTTCTGTTGACTTGTGAGAGCTCCCACAGGCACTACCATTCATGAGATGCAATGGGAAAACTGCAGCCACGGGCTGTGCCTGGCGTTGCAATTCCGAGCCTGAAACGTGGCATATCCAAACACCATGTGATGTACTTCCCTTCCCTGTGGTCAAACTGCAAGTGCCACCTGTGATCTTGGGGATGTCCTGTGCAGGGCCAGGAGCTGGACTTTTGTGATCCTTGTGGCTCCCTTCTAACTCAGGCTATTCTGTGGTTCTCAAAGCACCACATCTTTTTTACAGATCCACTGCCTACTCTCACAGAAGAAGCTGAAGTCTTCAGGGGACCGACAGCGCACTCTAGAAATATTTAGGAACTGGTGTGCTTGGAGCAGTATAAATGAGAACAGATTTTCTGCTTGAAGAGCTCTTGGTTTAAAGTTACAGTCAGGATGCAACACTTCAGGTTGCTGATCCAGGACACAGGCAGTCGAATTTCCTGCAGAAATACGCTTGTAATATTATCCAGTTTAGACTAATCAAGTTCTTAAAATAGGAACGGTACAGTGCATGCACGTTTACTGAGAGTTACATAAGCTGTGCATTAATTCCCTCACTATTATTCCATTTACAACCTCGTAAGAGATTCAGTAAGACAGCAGCTTATCATAATATGACATGGTTTACATCAGGCTCCTTATGCAGGCAGTTAAATATTGATATACATTGATCTCCTCGCTGACAGCTGCGGGGTTTTTTGGCATTATCAAGTTCAGAGGTGCAGATACTATATGTTCTTAATTACAAAGCCACTAAGACTAGAAGAAGCAGGCAGTCTTTTTTTTTTTTACATCTTCGTTTTTGACCCACATTTCTACATAGGGGAGGATTCTTGGAGCAGCAGGCTCACCACCTCCTACACTTGTAGGCTTAAGCCCTATAAGTAAAAATAAACACACGTATGAGACACAATAGACTACGCACCCCAACCAGTCACTAGGAGAAAGGAACCCCCAGCAGCCCGGTGCTTTCTCACAGAGCGTGAAAGGAATGAAAGAAGTAAGAGACGGTGGAATGCGTGTATGGAAGCGCCCACGGAGAGCGGAGAAGGGATAAAGCTCCATCCCACCCCACCCCACCCCACCTCATCCAGCCCCTTCCCCGGCG